>PDLM01000016.1:496261-697126 GCA_003369665.1 Coleophoma cylindrospora
GTTACGGCCGTCGCCTTCTCACCGACCGGCGACCTCGTGGCCTCGGCTTCGTGGGACACGACGGTACGGCTCTGGGACACGCAGACGGGCGCGCTCAAGAGTACCCTCAAGGGCCACGAATATATAACGCAATTATCTTTTAGTCTCAATGGTCAGTCTCTCGAATCTAATCGTGGTCTTATAGACCTAGAACTTGGTTCACGCGATCCCACTCTGTCGCTTGAGCATTCTCCAAACCGTCCTTTAATTAGTCGTATGACTAGTTCTTCGCTATATTCTCTAAGTCAAAATGATTGCTGGATAGTATGGAAAGGGTATCAAGTTTTATGGCTACCACCTGAGTATCGCCCTCGCTGCTCAGCATTCTATGGGGATCTGCTGGTCATGGGCCACTCGTCTGGTCAAGTCACGTTCACTCGATTTTGTGCGTGTACGAATATCACCCAGTTTTGCTAGGTCTATTTCCTTGTACATAATATTTCTAAAAGGAAATACGGGTGGTTGAAAGAAAGTTGCCGTATTCCCCTAAGTTACTATGTATTATATAACTTAGCGCTAGAGAGAAACGATGGATGCTCGGAAATGAATTCCTTATAAACTATTATCGACAAACAGCCATTTCAATAATGGCTGCCTCACCTCGCCCTTAAATCTTTAACAAAGAAAACCTAAGCATTTACCCTGGTTTTCTATTTCTTTTAATAAAAGAAATTCGTAAGTGGAAAAAGCTCTCTTAGACGTTGGGCTTACTTTGGGTGATGCTAAGAGCTTGAGCAAAGGTAATATATAGCTGAGTCTAGTAGGACATGTAATCATAGGCAACATTATAAAATGAAATCTTGTGAATGCCTGCCTACTATGAGATCCCTCTCGAAAATACTTATGATTTTATTCACCGCAATTTTCGCAGTGATAGGAACAAGATACTTAAGACGGCCATGCATCCTAAAATTATAAGAAAAGTCTCGAATGATTAATAGCTTCTTGGACCCCCCCCCCCTTCTCGCTCGGCCCCACTTCTTTCGACCTTTGCGCTCTCTGTCATTTAAGTGACCCTGTAAATTCTACTACTCCAAAAGCCGCATCATACCTATTAATATTTCATAGTATACCGCAGTAGAATCCATTGGCAATACGTAACCCTCTCGTAACACCGTGATTCCTTTTTGACAATCAATGATAGTATTTTGCGGAGACAGCGTATAAGACCTTTCCAGGGGAAGCAACATCACAAAAAGCTGAAATTTCAGTAATATGTGCTTTCTGCAGCAGGAGGAATAAGAGACCAACCATTGAAGCGGCAAGGTTACAGGTATTAGACTATATCCTCTAAATGAATTGATTTTGAATTTACATGCTTGCAAAAGTGCTACAATATGGGTATATGAGGTATACCGGGAGTCATTGGAACCTCGTCAACCTCCTCTTCGGTATTGAGAAGACCCCTCTGCTCACCTTGACCATCTTGTCGTGTCAATCCTGTATCCATGGCCAACGGGTCATCCCCATTTGTTCTCCTAGTTTCTTCAGCGCCGTTCAAGATAAACCACACATCTTTCTTGGTAAGGAAGCCTTGAAGAACGCCTCTATCTACGAAAAGAATATATCGTAGTCCAAGTTTCTGGAAATAGTTTGCGGTCAGAAGAAGATTGGACTTCGAAGGCAGAGTAAGAGGCGTCTGATCCATCCAGGGTCGAAGATCTAGAGTTGCACGTGGATCAGCCATTGGTTGATGCGAAAAGTATGCCTCCGCATCTGGCGGCAATAGTCTTGGAGGTTGTGTAGACGTATGTAAGTTGTATGTGAGTTCTGCCCGGGATATATATCCGAGAAGAATAGCTTCTCGTGGATCCGAGATGACTGGAAACCCACGGTATGGATGTGTAGATAGAATTTCTGCCAGGGATTGGATAGTATGCCCCGTTGCAGTTAGCACTACGAGATCCTCGATACGCGTCATAATCTGGCTGACTGGTATGTCGGGTATAGGAATCTCATCGCTGTTGTCCAAGAATGGATATTCATTGAAATGGATCCAGCTTTCGTAAATGCCCTTCTTTCCAAATGCGTCTCCTACCCACTTGCTGAACATGACAGCAATCATGATTGGCAATACGTATGTCAAAGCACCTGTGAGCTCAAACATAATGACAACGATTGACACTGTCATCCTCGTGACACCACCAAGTGCGGCTGCGGCACCAATTATTGCATATGTGCCCGGAGTAACGCAGGGAATATCGGGTTCGCAACTAGCAAATGCAAAGAATGTGGGATTGTTGTGGACCCAGATTTCCATGATAATGCCAACAGCTCGTCCTATCAAGGCACCAATTGCCATTGATGGTAAAATGATGCCGGCGGGAATCTGAAGTCCGAAAGTCACAGATGCCAGGAAGAAACCAAGGATGGCCGCAAATAGCAGTAGGAAGATTGTACCAATTGTTGCCGAGCCTGGCTTACAAAGACCGAATTGATCATTGGTAAGCTTTGCACATTCGGCGAACAAAGAGTAAACCAGTTCCGATGTTTGGACTTTCATGTAAAAGTTAGGGTAGTTGATGAGGGCTGTCACAAGAGCTACAGCCACAACTTGTATGATCGGTCCAGGAAGCCAAGTGGCGGCCCTTTTCCATTCGGCGACCTTCATATTTGTTTTTATGAATAATGCGCCATATAGGCCCTGGCGGTGTTAGATGAGTGCAGAGGTTCTGGAGCATGAATACTTACACCAAATATGCCGAGCATAGCAAATGGAATCATTTCGAAGCCGTGCCAACCGGTACTATAAGTGACTTGATAAAGCACAAGCTTTCCACTACGAAATGGATCGAAGGCTTGGAGTGTCACAGCAGCAGTCATGGCACATACAAAGCTCTGCCACATAGTCTTGTCGGGGAAATAGTAAGAAAGTTGCTAGGCACATATTAGTTTGGCCTCTGTTACAGTGCAGCTTTGCTCACCTCCAAGCTGAACAAAACACCGCCGATGGGAGATCCGAAAGCGACTGAGATACCAGCAGCAGCCGCAGCAGAAAGCGCTTCCCGTTTCCGTGCTTATAAACAGGTTAGCTTTATACTAGCCAAATCCTAAGACTGAATCACCTTCGTTCCCATTAATGTTGCTAAAGAGCTTCATGAAAAGATTGGCACAACAACAAGCAACATGAACGAGCGGCCCCTCCTTTCCTAGCCACATCCCAGAGGCAACAGCGAGACACTATGTGACTTAGCAATGCAATTGGAGTTGAGGACGAAAGACTCACCAGTCCCAAAGACTTTACTACCAAAGTCCAAGTTCCCATGAAGCGGCGAAGTACAAAACCACCCAGGACGGTCTTAATTTCAGGAATACCGCTATGCTTTGCGTATATCGCATATTCCTGAACCAGCAAACAGGCACCTAGAGCGAATGAGACCTGGGTCGATGTGTTAGTAGACGTATCGATCAAGAAATTGCGGCTCATACCGAGAATAAAACGAAGAAGAAGTATTCAATGAACCATGTTCCCCCAGCAGACGTTATATGGACGGCGTTGCTCCAGGAAATCCAATCTTGGCATTGCGACAATTCGTCATAGCCAAGACAGCAAAAGGCTTTGTTCAGATAGAACCGGCCACTGTCTTCTCCAGCGGAGCAATATCCATATTTCAGATCGCCCAGCCACACACTGATCACATCGATTCCAGCAGCAACAAGACCTGTTAATAGCCCCGTGCAGATCAAAATCACCCATATCTGGCTTGCATCAAGGGCTTGCTGTAAGTAGCCCACGACGCCCGACGCACTCGAATATAACATCCTCAGCCGCTGCCTCTCTTTTGTGTATTCGAAGATCCAATCGATAGCCGTCATGTTATCGTAGCCAACTCTCCGCCCTGGGCCTTCGACATACCAGTCAAGGGGCGCTCCTTCCTTGGCGCCCTCGCTCGAAAGTGGTCCGTTGCCAGTGCCTCCATTGATCTGTACACTACTCGATCTTCCGTGGCTCAGGTTCGGGGTTCCGGACCGGGGAGAAGGTGTTGCTTGTCTGCTTGTTGTAAGGCTTGCTAAAAATCGAGATCCTACGGTTTGCTTCTGCTTGCGCTTGAAAGACACAGTTTCTCTGCTTTCTGCATTGAGAGGGTCATCTGCGAGCAGGTCTCGATCTCTGGCATAGCTCGCGACAGGGTCATCGTTATCGCTGTCATCTTCTACTATCGCTCTTTTCGGAGGACTTTTACTTGACGATGAAGTGTGGTGATCGGCAGGCGAAAAATAGCCTTCGGATGAGCTCGCCATTTCTAAGCATTTGTTGAAAACGGTCGCATTGTTCTGCTGTCAACAATATCCTTTGGCACTCGAGGCTGAGGCTTTATCGCTGCCTCGTCGCAGTCTACAACTTCTTAATCCGGCTAGACTCGGTTAAATGTTATTGCGAGGCGACTCGATCTGTGGAGAGAATTAAATCGAAGCTACATCATAGTTTTATATTGAAAAATTTAGCTGCCATTTCAATATGGCTGAGCCGTCTGCATCTGCGGTCATAAATGAGGCTGCAGCATCTCCACTTACAAGTGAAGATGCTACTTTCGAGAAGCTACAGAGCCTCTTACGTGCAAAGGACGATACCTCCAGGTTTGTTGGTCTTGCTCTTTTGAAGTCTGTTCTCGATAATGGGGCGATTTCCCAGGATGCAGCAAAGATTCAAGTTATATGGGAATCACTGTCACCAAAATTTCTCGACCGCCTTCTGAAAGCCGGCCAGAGCCAAAAGATCAATAAGGCTGAAGCGAGAGACATGGTGGATCTTGCTGTTGCAGTCTTACATACATTCACCATTTTACTCCCAGAGAGCTCGCAGAACGTCTCGCGACTTTTGGGCCGATCAGGACCACTAGTCAATGCGCTAGTACAAAGGTTCGAAACCAAATTCTGGTTCCATGAGGTGTGCTAACTCAGGATCAGTTCCCCAGAGACCACTACACTTATCTTACAGACTCTATTGACCTTCGTGAGCCATGTTGAAGGAGCCCTTGAGCTGCTGAAAGTTGAGGATATTACTCCTTTAACAGAACTGGCTGATCAGTACCCACTCGTTCTTGATATCCTGGAGTTTATGTGGACAAATGCATCCGCAGTTCCTTCAGAAGCGATGGCCGTATCAAGTAGCATCGATAAGGTAATGCCTACTCTAATCATTCTGTTCCAGGATACAGACGCCGTAACGTTCTTGAGGTTTGTGGGAAGCTTCATGTCCAAGCTAATGCCTGAGGTAAGCAAGATGAGCAAGGTCATGTTCAACGGTGTGCTGATATAAAATAGGCCCTACCAATGAACCCCAAGTGGTTAAAGCAGCTTGTGGGTATGTTACGTGGTCTTGTACAGAAGAGACCTACCAGTGTAGGGCGTGCGGCCTATACCAAGCTTGGAGCAGCTCTCCTTCAAGCCTACCCTGGTGTTTGCTCTAAGATGTTGTTCGAGGACAATGGAATTAGCAATATCGATAGCAAACCCTTCGCGTATCTTTTCGTGAATCTAATCCTTATCGACATCCGATCCTCTTTCCCGTCCTTATTAGCTCAGCTGAATAGTGCGGAGTATCCAGCTACCGCCGAACGACTATCAGCCGCCTTCGACGTTCTCTCTGGCTTCATTGGCTTTCTGGTCAAGAGCCTCGATGACGAGTCGTCATCTTTTAGCATGCCACCTGACCTTCTTCTTAAGCTAAGAAAAGATATTGCTGAGACGATGTCTTTGGCAATTGAATATTTCAGAGATCGATGGGACTCTGCTATTGCCGGTGCATCAGGCTTACACCCATCTGCTCGGAGTGGAACTTCAGCTACTTCAGAAGGCACCAGGCTGACCTTGACATGGGATTCCATGAAGGACAAACCAAACGCTGACCCTTTAATACTCGCTGGAATCAGAGCATTGGCCATTTGGATCCGGGAGGATGAGAACGAGAATTTGAGAAATGAAAGCGCAGGTCTGATGGACATGTTTATGGAATTATACAAGCAAAGCGCTAAAGACGGGCTTGACTTCCGTTATCCGATTCTTACAGCGCTGGAAGCAGTCATGGAAACAGAAGAAGATGGAGTCTTGCGATTTCTCGAGCAAGACGGATGGGAGACCTTACTCCAAGACTTGCGGTTGATCCTTGCAAGTATCAATGGCCAAGACATCTACAATGATACCCCGACTCTGGCGCGGGGAATCGAGATCATCCGCATCTTGCTAACTGTGGTGGACCA
This sequence comes from Coleophoma cylindrospora, assembly GCA_003369665.1. Classification (NCBI taxonomy): domain Eukaryota; kingdom Fungi; phylum Ascomycota; class Leotiomycetes; order Helotiales; family Dermateaceae; genus Coleophoma; species Coleophoma cylindrospora. The sequence continues at coordinate 502,501 of PDLM01000016.1, forward strand.
CTCCTCTACAGCATATCCGCGAGAGGATTGGATGGCTATAGTCACACTCACAGCCTCTCTGAAAGCCCCACCGCTGTCACCGAAACCTCATCCACTACTCGTTGAGTTTGATATTGCTATGTTGCAATTGGCGACAGCATTGCTCGGCAAGGCTCCAGGCGGAATGCGGAAGAGATACCTTCCAAGTGCCACAGCCAGCCGTGGGTTAGAAGCACAGCTGGAGTTGATCGTGAAAGGGATGGAAGACGTTCAACTCTCTCAAGACTTCATGACTGAATTGGAAGACGTACGCAACCTTGGATTTTCTAGCCTGCCGTAGGCTTGATCTTGAGGTGCATAGACGGTATTGCAATGCACCAACTTATATGCTTACGAATGATTTCAACGGAATGATCTTTCCAGACGCAAAATGGCTGCAGAGTAGAAGTTTGACGGCCAGTCTGGCAGTTTCCAGGGAACTACCGCTGGAAAATTTGGGGATATAATTGCAATGGATTAAAATGAAACTTGGTCAGCTGCTAGCACGCATTTACGAAAACTGCTTGCGGTCCAAAAAATGTATGATGAGGTGCAGCGTTCTTAATGACCACCCTCTTGTTATGACTACTAGCTTTCCCATTCCTGTGTGATTTTCACTCAATGACTTTGGAATTTCTAACAGTAGTGCAGAGGCTCTTAGCAATGCCATTTCCAACTTCAATTGCTATCCGCAGAACCATGACTAAATGCTGCTCCCAGAACAACACTCCCAAGTTCTCCCAAAAGCCCTGCCTTGATTCCTGTATGCCTTGCCGGCAGAAGTCGTCGAGCAAGAAGAACCCCCCCCTCCTCCCCCCGGCAAACACCAAAGGCATAGGAGCTCATCCATCATGCAGTCGGCTATCTATCTGAGAGACCCAAGCCAAGTCACACGCTCGTCTGACTTTCCATGCCCATGCAGTGCCTCAAGCCCGGCCGGCCTTCTCCACACTCACTCACTCACCCACCCACCAGTACTGTAAGCCCGCCAGCAGCGGCACCACCACGGAGCAGCGGGTACCAATAAAGCACCAGTACGGAACTAACCGTCCGATGTTTGATCCTTATGTATAGTGCTGCACTGCACCACGGAGTACATCATACAGCACGGCACTGCACGCTGGCAACCGGAGGTCACCCGCAAGCGACCGAACAGGAAGCTGTATGAAGAGAGGGAGGGGGCCGCCGACAGCAGCCATGTACATACAGTACTTACTGTACGCTCAGATATCGCCAACCGTCTGTGCGCGCGCGCGCCATCACAACCAGCCATTGATCCGGCCCATGGCCCTGATTTGCCCACCCATGCGCCCATGAAGAAGGATTGTGGCGAACGTTGACCGACATATCGATGGAATCATGTTTCTTACCGCTAGCAGGTGTGCCTGCGGGGAGGCAAGAGAGAACGGGACAGGCTACAAGACTCTCATGGGAATCGATCCCAACGCGGTTTGCGTGCGTGCGTGCGTGCGTGCCGGAAAACTCCAAACCCGCAGGATAAAATGGATGGCCGAGCTGGGTACACATTCATTGTTAGTCCACATGACGTCGAGACCACCTGCATGGCATTAGCAATGCAGGCGCAATGGATGGACTTTGCGCAAAAAGGGCTCAAGGGGATGGATTGGTGCGGGGGGTTTATAGATCTTCTTCGGAGGTACTGCACTTTTGTGTCAGAGGGCTACACCGCAATCCTCTGACCCTCGCGATTACCGAGCCGTGCTCATCAAACTTGATATGTCTTTGGTAGATAATAAGAAGCGACTGTTATCACCATGCAGCAGCACCAGCAGCGCATCCTGCCATGCACGTCTCGAGGTACATGAAACAAAGGTGAAATCTATAGCCAACTTCCATCTGCAGTAACGACAGCCATTACCCTCTCCCTTGCCGACGGACGTCTGCTAGTGGTGACCAGGGTAGTTAATTATCCCACCCCATCTCCGATTTCTCAATATCCACAGCGCATTAAAGTCCCGTACAAAGATCACACGCATCGGTACTGTACCGTGCAAGTGGGCGGACCAGCAGGGGAAGAAATGAACGACTGTCGGTGTCCCGGAGCAGAGAGAAGCACGTTTCTTCCAGCCATGGAGACAAATACAAAGAAGTTTGGTAATGCGCAATGCATCTCTCTTACTGCAACCCCGTATATGCATTCACTAGTGGTGAATTCACGGCCCAGAACTCCCATTTGGTGTTCGGAGGTAGCCAAGTCCTTCTGATACCTACCTGGCTTGGAGAGCTTCCTATCCTGTGGCTCAAAGAGAGTCGCCCATTCGCCGACCTGATCTTGTCGTCTTAGCCACCTGCATAGCCGTTGTTCAATATCTGCCGGCAATCACGCGTAAATTTTGCATCACGAAGATTTAGTAGGAGAGAAAACATCAAGGGTATCCGAGTGCAGAGTATCTTGTATGGAAGAAGTCGCACCCGTCTTAGTCATGACCTGTGCTCTCCGGCCACCCGTTACGCTGTGCGGTTGCGGCCGGGAATATTATCTAGCAGAATAATAATGCCCGTGGTCCCAAGTAGATTGGTGCGATCGTATCAAGGTGCATGATCAAGATTCCATCTGGGCCAGCGCAAGATAGGAACGTGCGTCGTCTCATCTGCGGCGAACAGAAGTCGCGGGCAGCGGGAGGGAACGGTGAGCTCGGCGACGATGGATCAAGAGGGCAAAGATCGCCAGCGGTCTCTCGGAGAGAATTGGAAGAATCTGAAGAAAAACGTGGGCTGGAAGTGCATCGATGAGAGACGAGGGACTGAAATGAGATTTGGTGTAGATGTTTGAACTTCCCTGTCCGACGCCAGCAGAGGCGTGGAGACTGATCGCAGCTTACCCCTCGATTCGTTCGTCTTTTCCGAACATCCTGGAAGCATTGGCTACCCCAAGCATTACGCACTTGAAGCTTGACAAGAAGGCCAGGCCACGATACCAACAAGGTTTGAGTTTGCGTCGGCTAGAAGAATCGAACATCGGTCCAGCTGCGTGGGAGTCGTTCCGCGCTGCGCAGCGCAAGGTAAGCATCAGTCTCCCATTAGAATTATGGGCATCAGACACGGCAAAGGCGAGTTGGCTCCATAGACCAGGGCACGCGATGGTCCGTTGCAAAGCGATGCATCGGACATCCCTATCTGACGTTTCCTTCGCGGGAGATCGTGACGATGAAGGAGAGGATACCCCAACCTCAGCCACCTGGCGCCGCGCCGAAAGCAGCTTAGTCATGGTTCCAGCCTTGTGTCCCTGTACAGGGACCGACCAGTTTGAACTGACCTTCGCTGCCACACCTGACAGGATGTACATGCAGCTGGAACCTTGTGTGGCAGACGTGAAAGACCTCGGAAACAGAACCCCATTGCGAGTGGCAAGTAGTGCAGGTGGACAATGAGATGCTCCATGCTCCATTCGCCAGCCATCTGATGTTTCTCTGCAAGCCGAACGAAGTGGACTGATAATGAGATTGTCGTCCAGGGCGTGAAACAGTCCCGGTCTGGGTCTCGACGGTGATGACTTACGGGGCTGAGGATATACGCCAGTCCGCTCGGCTGTTTTACATAATTTACCACGCAGGCAGGCTGACTCCGCGTGGCGATGTGTGGGAGACTGGAGAACCGTCACGGCACCCACGGTCACCACTGGCAATCTACTGAGGGATGCCAGCTGCGATCCGACTCCTGCAATGTCTTCCCGTTGCCCGTCCAGGCAATTCTTCTTGCATTGGGTGCTTGATCGCTCCGTGGATCCTTCTGGGGAATCCCTCGTCGCTTGGCACATCCGCTTCCGCCATGACCAAGGCTTGAACGACTTGTGCTGTCATTACTTCATGTCTATCAACTGTTCTTGGCAGGCAGAACCGCAGCTCCCACCATCATCCAGGTAGAACCCCGTGGATGGAGGCGAGCTCCAATGCTGCTGCAAGGAATTTGCCTCTTGCTTAGCTCGCGTGGGATGGTTAGACATCATCACGAGCGGGTCCATTAGCTCTTGTTGTATTGATAGAGTAGTGGCTGAGGGCATCTCATCCAATGCAGGATCAGAGACAAGAGCAGGAAGATTGTCTTCAAAGGTTGACGAAGCAAACGAGGCTTAGTGAAGGAGTAGCGAATGAGGAGGATCTCCTTGCCATAGACTAACGGAACGGAAACGCATCCGGTCAGATACAAAGGATTTGGTGGCTTTCACTAAGACGCATTGTAGCAGATCGTGCAGCAACAATCCAATGGACGGCTCGGGATACGTGGATGGAAAGAGGTTGACCTGCTTCTTTGTGTCTTCTAGTGCTGAAAGTCCACCACGGCTGGTGTCTCCGCATGGCTTCCCGTCCCACGGGACGGCGATCTCGCATGGTGAGACTACTTCTAGAATTCGTTACCAGATGGAGACAATGGCTTCGTCACAGCCCGTGTATGGCCTTTGAATCAATGGTTGGGCCGAAGCCATCAAATTTGAGAACGCAGCGTGGTTCCCGCAACGAAGCGCACAGAAGGGCCGAACGGTCGGAAAAGCTCATTGACAAACCTAGATCCGGAAATACACAAACTTTCGAGAGTCTCATGATCAAGGTAGCTAAGCCCCAAAGTTATTCCGCCTTCTAAAGCTGCCAGCGCTGCAAGATGTCGCAAGGCAAGACCACCGTTCGCTGGCTGAAACCCCACCAACGTTCTCAAGCTAGCGAGAGAAAACTCTCTTCAACGTCTTGAAAGGCAGAAGCCACGAAAGGCGTCCAACCTCGCGACTATTGGAAAGCACCCCCCTTGCTCCTCCGTGCTACTAATTTGTTCCGCCTATCGTCATCCCAAGATGACACGAGAGCCAAATCCGAAGATTATTGCAGATGGCAACTCAGCGAAGTCGTTGCCTTGAAAGGAGAGAGCTCCCCGAGCTATTGGGTTCTCGCATCACGGCCGCTTGTGGCGGCCTCTAACTTCCACCACTTGAGCGAAAGCACTACTGAAAGGCTCGGAGATAGCTGACCCAGTACGCGGGAAACTTTGCTGTAGTCTGACCCAGGAGGAGATCAAAAACTATCGCGCTGGCCGAACCGCGACCTTAGTACCGGGTTGAGCTACCAAATGAGACCTGATAAGAGAGACGACGAAATTAAACAGCCGAACAACGTGCCTATTGTGACATATCGCTGATTTCCCCTGAAACCCCCCACGCCAGCCCTAAACTTGAGATGTCGACGCATTTTCAATGGACCCTAGACACTACTGGAGTGCGAAATATTGGATTCGGGAATTTTTCGCTGAGAGAAATGAACGCAGCTGCCATTGTCGGACCAGAACCAGTCGGTGAGAGCCATCGCTTCATTTCGTCGGGGTGGCCTAAAGTTCCCAAAGTGGAGGGCCATTCGGGAAGACCCCTATAGTAAGATGTCAAATCAATAAGAACTGGGAACAACGAATCCGATCCAAAACGCACTAGGCGACTCACTCACTACGACTGAATGGAGTGTAAAGATAGGCTACGAACTACAGGCAAGTGTTTGGAACACCACCACAATACATTTGGGTAGGATTAGCGTTGCCTGGAGCTCGTTCCAATTGCCGTCTTTTTTTTTGGTCTTGGCTACAAGCAAACCCAGCTCACGCAAGGTGGTGACTGTGTCGTTCCTACATGACGAAACAACGTTGAAGCATCCCGTTGATCCGCAGTGTATTCTTTCTTCTGCTCAACGCTGCAATGACTATGAGGTCTGAGACGGCTTGAAGCGCTCTCGCTGTAAGGACAAGCTACACCTGCAGGTCGCGTGGACACTCGGGTGGGAGGGGGACGTTGATAGGAGGTCACCAAGTCGACCAATATATGCCGGCACGAGAATGCGCGCTTCGCACGTTCGTATACCGCCCGGGATGCTGACGACCGCTTGCATTTCCAACCACTCGTTTTTTGGGACGAATGCACTTGAGTGAAAGCGGCACATATCAATCTCCCTGCTTGGTACCCTCGGCGGAGTATGATTCGCACTCTTGCTGAACTCCGTGAAGGCTTGACCAGCCGTGCGTCCAAACTGTCGCCTTGCATCGCTTACCTGCCCATTCCAATATCGACCAGGCAGACAGGTACAGCCTTCGGAAAGACAGGGGGCATGTTCACGATATCTGTACAGAGTATCAATTTCTGCACGCAGGTTGCATCGCTCTGCAGGCAGAGGGCACGGACAGGAAACGGCGGTAACATATCCCACACTTATATTGCCAAACATGACCGCGACTCAGTCCGCAATATCAAGCTGACCTGCGGAGATTTTGCATCGGACAATTCTGGCATCCCGTCCCAGTTAGGCTGAGTTTAATGGGTCTTGATGGGGTGCCCACTGTCTCGAGAGGAAAAAGGAACCAAATCTGCCCACCTCGTATACTTTTACAGCATTACAGTAATGTCGTTCGCTTTTCAGGTCAGACGGTATCTACAGTAGTATCCTTTGGCGCCTCATGAAGCAGTGGAGAGGCGTGAAAATATTTGTGGCGTTGGGGGAAATGCGCTCGGAACAAACGGTTTGCATCTGCCAGGGGTTTTCTTGATGAGATTTTATGTCAACTGAGATTTCTTGGGGCGGGGACCCCCAGTTACATGACTGCATTATTGCTGGGTCGATTTCAGAGGATTCCCAAATCCTGGGAAATAAGCGTTGCACGTAGGAGCCCTGGGTAGAAACATACGATGTCTTCAACCCTTAACCACCATCGCCGTCGTGATAGAGGTACCAATCCCCTGGAAGCATGGCCGCCTTTGATGTGCATGAGACTACCAGGCAGCTAATGCTGGGTAACAATCGCGTATGAGCTGATCCGCTCGCCTCGCTCCAATAGTTTACATAAGGATAGGCATCGTGAGAAATGGATGAAGCAAGTATCGACGATTGGCACTGCTCATCATGAAAATCTCGTTCTAATAATGGCGTTCCCCGGAGCCTCAAATGTACATCGTCGTGGCAAGACAGGGAAGCCTGGCAAAAAGGGGACGAGATCTATTCTTAAGCCCCAAATATTGGTTGTTTAAGACTGATCCTCCATTCCGATCCTCAAGCGGACTTGCCCGTCGCCCATGAAGAAATGGGATGGAACGTGCTCGTCGGCACCGTCGCAGGTGTGGCAATGATATTCTCTTCGGGTATTTCTAGCGCAGTTGAGCTCGATCACTAGTACGCAATCAATCTCCCGTCGTCTCTTCGTGATCTGGTAAGGAAAACGCACGGGACGATTCTGATATTTGGAATCGCTGGGGGGGGGGGACATGTAGAAGTGCGTGCAACCGGAATGCGAATAAATGTCAAACACATATCACATTGCAGTTGTCCTAGTCGCTCGGAACTGCGTCATCGAAAAACGCATGTTGAGGACTTCTGACACCACCCGATCCAGGCCACCCTGCCCGAGGGGTGGATTGGAGTGGATATGGCTGTATATATGAAGTTGGGGAAGCCGCGAAGGCGCGCTGGACGACGTGCATGCACCATACGTCCCTGCGCTGGATGCTGGAGAAGAACAGTCCACAATTCGTTTGTCCTGGTGAGGCCTCTCGCCATTTGTTTCGACGTGTCGGCTCTCCTAGACCCATCATGGCGTCCGTACCCAGCGAAGCGGGAAAGGAACGCCTTTTGCCATCGCCTAAATCGCCCAGGTATCCAATCAGCAGCCACCGTCTGCGCGAGATACTGCTGATGGAACTGGCTCCCCGACCGACGATTTCCACACCACAAATGAGCGGGAGAGTCCAGAACAGAGAGGCTTGCACCAAGCTGTCGCCAACTCCGACAGGGAGAGACAAATGACCCACTGCAGAATTGCCAGTCGTTGGAGGCAAGTTTAAACTACACGGTTGCCCCTGTATCCTGGCTGGACCACTAACGCCCCTGTTGTTATGACTCCTGGGGCACTCCTAGCGACGCGGATAACGGCAGTGGCAGGGAACAGAGATACGGGCCCCAGAACCCTGAGCCCGCGAATGAATACGGTAGTTTTCCAATCTGAAAATACGGTACATCGCAATCATAGTTGGTACCTTGTGGTGTTCGCGCGGTCGATGCTTTGGCTGCTCGTGCTGTCGCAAGCCCGCTCCATGACGACGCCTGCTTGGTCGCGGCTCTCGACCGGGCCCGTTGCGGTGTTAATGATAGAACATGACATTTGATCGGCACCGTTGACCCTCTGGCCTCGTTTTGGTAGAGCAGGAAATACCGTAGCAATTCCATAGCAACGGGGATCCGTTGGTGGTGGCGTGAGCTACAGTAAGCCGGCAGGGGTGGCGCTTTGGAGCGTGCAATAATGCTGTAATCTTGACTTCCTCGCCGACTTGGTCGCCTTCGGTAGCAAACCAACCTGCATTCTCCTGTCGCCCAGCCTGGCGACTTTCCGGCGTTTTGGCAGTACCGGTTCCACCCAGCCGCCATGCACCTCGAATCACAGACTCTTTGGGTAAAGTACCTGTGAACCTCGTGGCTCACGAACCGTACCGCAGTAGTGCGTGGTTGCCATGTAGTCAGTAGTGCGAGCATGCATCGGCGCAATCATCATGAGCGTGAGAAACAGTCCCGCGAAACTGATAGATACCTTTCCTTTCGGATCCCGCGCAAGCAATCGCTCAAGGGACCATGATTGGGCAGCCGTGGGATATGAATCGTAACCCTCGAACCCTTCTTCTCGCAGCGCTCATACGTTATTGTCCAAGCACTATTAGTATCGCCCTTCGTCCCGCCGGGTATTGGTTGAGCCACTGGAATCCTCTGCTTTGGACCCAAGATCAGACTCAGCTGCTCGTCCAACGAGAAGCATCCGTCGGCACCTCACGACCGAAAGACGACTGTGCACCACTTCGATCACCCTTCCTTTCCTCAAGCCCCGATCCTGAGGCCTACGATAGGCTAGCCGGGAGCAAGTGATCCCCTCATCAACACTCGCTGCTCGTGGGCTTGCTCCAAGCCGTTGCCTAGTAGATACAGAGGATCTGAATATAAACCGTTCTCTGCGCCTCACTCACCCATTGCTGCGTTTATACTTTGCCCCCGACTCGTCCGTGTTCCCCCTCGACGGCAGCTTTCCCCGTGGCCAGATAAGATCCCCCGGCAGACTGATGAACGCAGCGTGAGCCATCCCGGCAGCAGACAGCAGACTGCACCATCGCGTTGCAGGCAATTCATGTCGACCGGAAGGTTTGGACGCTTCGAGGCCGGGTCCCTATTCAGTGGTTTCGAGAGCAAGTCGACGCAGACGCAGAGTCAGGCACACAAGCGAGCGGACCAGGTTTCGGTGCTACGTGAGCTTGGACTTCTGGATAAAGGACCACCATCAACACCAGCCAAGAAGCGAGAGCAGGACAGGAACAGGGTCAAGGGCCAGGACCACGACAGGGTCAGGGACGCACCTGTTCCTGGTGGACCTCGCGTTGCAGGATCCCAACCCAAAAAGAGTACGCAGCAATCCCAATTTAAGTTATCCTTTCTCGGTGCCTCTGTCTTCACGGTCCACCCCTCGTTCTGCCGTTGTTCAGTTGCCCTAGATATACGTCCTGTCAACTGCTGGCCTGACCTCTATCCTGCTCTGCAACTGACCTTCTGCTCGTGTAGTCTATCCTAATCGCTCCCAAGTCGGCTCGGAAAGGGACGCAACCCTTACTTCGGCCTCCACTGGCGTGTCAGAGTCAGGAGAGTCGCTAACCTCGAGAGAGCTCCGCCAGCGCCTGGGAGGTGGAATGGCAGGAATGTTGGATACCGACAGAAGTCGCACTCGGCGCGAGCGAACCTTTGTTGGAAGCGAATGTGCAGTCTGCGAGGAACCCCTAGAACACACCCTCCGCGGCGAACGCATTCTTCAATTCTCCTGCAGTCATGTCTCGCACGAGGCATGCTTCTACGAGTACATCAAAGAGTTTGAATCCCAATACTGTCCAACATGTAATGCGCCTCTGGGACTGGACACCAGTCGAGGCGGCAATGTGTTAGACATTGGTAAGAAGTTCAATGGTTCGTACTTTCATTCATATCAGAGCTGATGGCGTCCTTGCATTAGAAAAGCTAAGTAATATTGTGCGCTCAGTTTCTAACAGCGACCCTTCCATACGATCTCGGTCCACACCAACACCAACACCATGGGATACCCAGACGGTGAGGTCCATGGGCCGGGACGACGCCGGCGGCCGAGTGCAGCAAAAGGATATACGAGAAGAGCGAGGCGTTCGAGACGGCAGCCATACTAGTAGTCATCACGGCAGCAACAGGGACAGTAGAGAGAGCAGGGAGCGGGCGGAGAAATATTCAGTACCAGCGAGGGCTGCGTCCAAGTCGCACTCGCATTCTAGGAACGACAGTGAGTTGACGGGCGGTGCTGCTTCTTCTGTCGGATATCCTGAGACCTCGACAAGTGGACCGCCTCGACGACACGACTATGATGTCCAATCTATGGAGACGAATCTTGTCAGCCCCCGTGCAAGTGTAACACGCAATCCCATCCCTCCTCCTTCTGTGAGCGTCCGCTCAGAATTTCCAACCCTCAATCGATCAAGACAACAACAAACCCTTACCTGTCTGGTTACCGTTGAGGTGCCAGACAATAAATGGCGACCCAATCCGGATGACTTACGCAGTACGCCGCCCATGCCAACTATTCTCGCACAGGAGACATATGCTCGACCGCCATCACCTGCGCAGAGTGCTCCTCGTTTCTATCCATATGAATCCCCCGAGGTTCTGGAAGAGATTACCGAGAATTTGCGGATGCGGGTAGACAACTGGCATGGGCTGGATTTCAACAGGTGAGTCGCATCTATATATGGAGCTCTATGTTACGTTACTAATGATTGCAGATTTGGAAAGCTACGCCTTTATGGTACTATTCGGGTTGGAAAAGACAGACAGTCATGGCAAGAACTCGAGTGTTTTCTGTTTGCAGAAATGCTCATCTGCGTTAAAGAGAAAAAGCAATCAAGCCATCAACAATGGGACGATTCCGCATCTACCAAAAAGATGACTCGATGTACGCTGAAAGGCTCGATCTTGATCAAGAAGCACTTGAATGAGGTCACTGAATCAGGCAATGGTAACGCCCAACTGGGACAAACGCAGAAAATAACGATGTCTAACCTACGACCTACAGATGATAATGTCTTAACATTAAGCTTGTCCGTGGCAGAATTGCCATCTTTCCACCTACGATTCGATAACCGCAACCAACTCAAGCTCTGGCAACAAGCCCTCTTGGATCTGAACGCAATTGAAGGCTCTCCCGTTCGCAGCCCCGATTATGATCTGTCGGAAACAGACGAGGAGGATTGGCAAAGGGTTTCGAATCCACGAAGAGTTTCTTCTGTCAATTCGTCGTCTAATGGAGCAGGAAGATCCGTCACAACGGCTCCAACCGAGTATACACGTTCCATGAGTGCAGCACGACTGCCACCTGCGCTCCATGTTCCTGTCGATATTGTCGTGGTCATTCCAGTCTCCTCGTCTATGCATGGTGTCAAAATCACTCTTGTCCGCGATGCGCTCAAGTTTATGGTCGGAAATCTTGGGGAACGTGACCGCATGGGTCTGGTCACCTTCGGATCCAGTAACGGTGCAGCTCCCCTTGTGGGCATGACTACCAAAGCCTGGAATGGCTGGCCTGGCGTACTGGCCTCCATCAGACCGGTGGGCCAGAAGATTCACCGTGCCGATGTTGTTGAGGGTGCAAACGTAGCCATGGATCTGTTGATGCAACGGAAGTCAAACAACCCAATTGCGACAATTCTCTTGATCAGCGATTCATCAACCTCGGATGCAGAGAGCGTTGATTTCGTTGTATCAAGAGCTGAGGCTGCCAAGTAAGTTCCCAACGCATTGTTTCATGGGTGCAAAATATTGATGAAGTACAGGATCGCCATTCATTCCTTCGGTCTAGGTATGACGCACAAACCCGACACCATGATTGAGCTGTCAACTCGCACCAAAGCATCATATACCTATGTCAAAGATTGGATGATGCTTCGGGAATGTTTAGCCGGCTGTCTAGGAGCTCTACAGTCGATGTCTCATCAGAATGTGAAGCTGAAGCTTCGATTGCCCGAGGGATCCCCGGCCAAATTTGTCAAAATCAGTGGAGCGTTACAGATTACCAAGCGTGCAACTGGAAAAGATGCAGAAGCTTCTCTTGGCGACCTTAGATTTGGTGACAAGAGAGATATTCTGGTACAGCTTGTTATCTCACCAGACAATGCTTCCCAGGAGCAGCTGCCTCAAGATCCTTGGGAATCCATTGTCTCCGGACTCGAGGCTCTTGGTGGTCCTCTGGATGCTGAGGATCAACGTGTGCTCTCGATTGAAGAACTTCCTCTCATCCAGGCCGACCTCACCTGGGGAGACATCCTTCGTGATGGCACATTGGCACACATGCCGCGACCTTCACTGCTTGCCATTACTATGCTGCCAGCTACCAGCACGCAGCAAAAGAAGTCCTCGACCCCATGGCCCGCGACACCCCCCATTCCACCTCATCCAAGTGTCGTTCAGCGTCGCATGGAACTCCTAACCTCAGATATGCTCACAAGAGCACTTACCCTCGTCTCACGTGGTCAGCACGATCGTGCTCAACATTTGCTGAACGAAACTCGATCGATCTTAAAAGGCCTGGGCAAAGGCGGTCTACCTCCTATTCCACCTCCCGCCCCGCGTCAACCTCACAGTGGTCCTTCTTCCAATACGGAGAATTCATCTCCAACATCGACGGTGATATCGGACCGTCGGCGCACCCCATCCCCTACATCGGCGCAAGCCAATGCTAGCTTCCCACCTCCAATACAACGTCATCAATCCAGCGATACCCTATCTTCAGCGTCAGGTATCGACTCGATAACCGTAGCTGCTCTTGACGCCGAGTTGGAGGCTAGTCTTGAGTGGATTAACCATCCAGCTGTCTTCAGCCGGGACAGCAGGAAAGCCATCCTGCAAGCCATTGGAGTCATCAGCAGTCAACGAGGCTACACTTTCCGAACCCCCGTGGAAAGCCTTTGGGCTGGCCGTGTTGGCGGAGTCAAGAGGCTGACGGAGCGAAGCAAGGAATGGAGAGAAGAAGGCGGAGGCGAGGGCGGCATTCTCGAAGAAAACTAAACAGTCATATCTTTACGATTACACGGTCGAAACCATATCTGTTTTTGGCGCGATATCTACACGCCATATAGCGCAACTACCTACACTCTTATTCGATGCATTACGACAACACGCAACATAGCATCGAGATGGCGCCTCTTGCAAGCGCTCATGAAGCTTCATTGTATCATATTTTATTTTCTCTCACGATTTGGCCTTCGGCCCGTTAGCCATTGTTCTCTTTTTGGTTTTCGAACGGTTAAGGAACATACCCTTCAGCGCGCTTATCTTCACGGTTTTGGTTCTTATTTGCTATTTTCATTGCATCGTTTGGGTTGGGTTCAACATCAGGATTGTGCGGGACCAAGAGCAAGATCTTTCAAAGTGTGAAAGAAGAAGCAAAAGTAGGGAGTTGGAGTTCTCGCAGAAGTTGAAGGGAACGATTGCTTTTCAACGTCATCAACCCTGCAGGTGTTGGCTGGTCTGGGTTGGAAGGGTTTCTTCACACAATCAGGAAAACGCAGCGGGATTAGGATACTCTTTCGATTGGTTCGGAGAGTGTGCCGTGGTGAAGTCCCAGGGATGAGGAGGTTATGTATGAGCCGAAAGGGCAGAAACATATATACAAATAGATTTTCTGGACCAAACTTTCCTCAGGAACTTTGAGGATTCATTTGCATGACTGATCGGCTGACGTGATGGCTCCCTCTGCGCTCCCTCTGCCCCCCCTATGGTACGTACACCCAAGATAGGTAAACTCATCACCACCGCTTGTTCAAGTTCACCTTGTCACCAAGCAGTGCAGGCCAGTCTCAACCGATGGCTACCTCTGGTCAACAGCCAGAGCTCAAAACACAGTGACTTCACCCTTCACCAATCTACACATCACCCCCCACCCCGCCCAGCAACCAGCATACTTACCGAACGCTTTGAAGAGAAATCCCTCCCTTCCGCTTTGACACCATCACGCCAACCCACCACCAAACCGCAAGCTGCACGACACTAACCGTCTCCCGCGCGCGCCCCAAACACAAAACACCACCGCGTCGTCGTAGGCAAATTTCCATTTCTCGGAGAATTCGCCTTTTTTTTTCAAACCGGTTGGGCGCTTTTTAATCTCCTGCTCGCGCAACGCTCTTCTTTTGTCTTTGAAAAAATAAAAGAGGGTCTCGGTCGGGGGGGTTTTGTTGCATGTCGTGGGGATTGTGGCTGGTGGCTATGGAGGGGTGATAGATGGATTGGCTGGAGGGATGGATGGATGGTTGGTTGGTTTTCTCTTGCGGATAGTTGGTGCGTGGGCTTGAGGGGGAGCGTGTGGTGGTTTTCTTTCCCGCGGGCTTTTTTGGTTCACGACGGGATTGTTTGCTTCCTGCTTGCGTTCTCTTCTCTTTTGGGTCTTGGTCCTGCACTGCTCGTCGGGGAAATACTAAGGTTTCTGGGGCTCAAGTTGGGGGCGGTTGGATGTGAGATCTGATCATACTAGGTTTTGAGTTTCGCGGGTTTAAAGTCTCTTAGATCGATCTCTAAACTGGCTCCGTGAGACAGACCCAGACCACACCAGATGATGTTGGCTTGGTGATAGCTGGCTGCAACGAGGAGGGAAAATCAAATCATCCCGACCTCCTCTCCTCCAGATAGATCGAGGGGTTGCCCAATGTCTTGGTTTGGAGCTCCTCGCTACGCCGCCCTCGCTACTGCAAGTCACCTCACCTCACGCCCTCGATTCCAAACGAAACATTGTGACATACTGCGACATACGATCTCCTCGTCCTGTACCTGATCCGGGGGACCATCTTTTCCTGAATCAATGTTTCTCTCCCCGTCATAGTCCCAGACACACACCCCCCATGCGCGATGGCGCATACCACCAAAGCACAGACACACCACCCACGCGCCGCCGGGCGCCCGACCCAAAAGAATTGCCCGAGGCCCTTTCCTCCACCCATCTCAAACATATTAAAATCACCAGAAAAGTACCGTCCCCAGTGGCTGCCCCCCCATCTCCCTCCCGCGCTCCCTAATCCCTTTCGTCCCGCCCACAAATCAGGACCAACCGCCGCACCGCGTTGTTTTGTGATGAAATGTACAGATCGTAAAAATGTCCGTAAGGCAGATGAGATGGGGGGAAGGGAGGGGGGGTGTCGTCGTCCTGGACTTTGTTGCATGTCGCGCTCCAGGAACTGGTGGGGTACTTTTTTTTTCTCTGGGTACCTATTTTTTTTTCTTTCTTTTTCTGGTGTTTTTTTTTTCTTTTGGTCTATTTTGGTTGGTGGACTTGGGGATGCTGATGATCGTAAGATTTTGGGAGAATGGCGCGTTTGACTCCAGTTGTGCCTTGGCTAACTTTGCGGGTGCTTTGTTCGTTGTGGAGTCCTGGGTAAAGCCTTAGCACTGCTTCTTTGCGCCGCCGGACTTGAGAAGCTCCGCGTGGTGGTCTGCATTTTCACAGCGTCGAGGCGTGGTGGGCTTCCTCGCTCTCACGATGATTTCGGAGGCGTTGCATAACTTGTGCGGCCTGCGAATAGTGGTGCAGCTTCGTGCGGGCAACGGTCACGCGTAGAATCATACCTCATCTCAAGTCTGCAGGGCGGTCGATGGAGTCTATGAGGCCCAAGCGGGTGGAAGGAGACTTCATGGCAGAGCATCTGGTATGGACGGAGTAACGATCTACACTTCCTGTTGCTACCGTTCTGTGGATGTTTCCGCTTCAACTCTGAGAACACTCCACCACGTCGCTCGTATCTAACGACGTCTGACCGTTCAACGTCGCTCGGGTGGAAGCGAACCCACTGAGGGTGGACGTCAACGGCCTACGTACTTGAAGAGTGGGAGTTGGACCCATGAGGGCGATGTAACAAGATCGATGAAGGACCGTCCACTCTGATGCTGTCTCATCGCCCAGCAGATCGATCTATTTTCTCGCGCAATTCTCGCTTCACGTAAGTCCCTCCGTCATCCCGATGCCAGCTGCACCAATGCCCGTTGAAATATCGACACGCCGAACTGCCCGTCTCCCTTCCTGGACCTATCCTGACGAGCAGGAAGAGCCGGCAAGAACCTAAAACCAAGACAACTCCTCCCGATCTGGTTGGCGAAGAAAGCCCGGAACCCAAGAAGGCTAATCCATCTCCTCCCCGCCCTTTGAGCGGTCTCCGAAGAGAAGGCGAAGATAGCATGTCCGACGATAGCTTGGCGTGATTCCATCACCGCGAAGGCCAGTTCCCTCGCTGCCGTTCTGGATGGCCTGATTCTGGATGGAAATGCCGGGACACTCGAAGATACTCTTGTAGTTAAGGTTGCAGGGGGCGAGGGCTATTCGATGCACAGCACGGCCGTTTTTCTGGGTCTTTACGAAGTATTACGGAAGAGAACTTCTCAGAGAGGTGCGGAGCGGAGCGGCGCAACGATATATGATCTTGCATGGGGAACGCGGCGAAATCCGGCCATTGATGCTACATGTCAGGTTAATATGTGAAGGATGCTGCCCAGGGGATTTCTAGGACCCTAGTGGAAGCTTAGAAGGGAAGGTTGGAGCTCAGCTTGATGTTCGCGGGAACCCATTCGGAAGAGCTATGCGGTCTTGGAGGAGACGGTGAGTGGGGAACCAGCCGATTCGGAGGGCAGGTTGCGAGAGATGGACAATACCAACCCTCCCCGCGTGACCATATATTGCCCGAGAGTAATAGAATCAAATGGGACACCTTACTTTCCATCACGGCCTGGGAGACCAGACCTTGACCTTGACCTTGACCTTGCTGGGCTTCGAACTAATAACTATAGAGTGGCACCCCTCCCCAGGCTGGCATGGATGGATGGTCAAAAGCCCCTGCACTATATCGTGGTTGCTGGGGGGAGGAGTGAAAGACGACTGAATCACGGATCGAAGCCGTGGTGACAGGTGTGGAGACGGGATTTAGAGTGTTGGTTGATATGAGGTCTACAGATGTATCGTGGGCAATATATATTCGGTAACTTTGTTTCCCGAACGAGTTGCAGGACGGTGTTTACGAGAAAATTAATCACATAATACGAAGGTTACAACAGTGATGCTTATGAGTAAGAGATAACGAGGACGCCCTCTTTCCTTCCTTTCATGAGCCGGAGAAAACACGTGGATAGCACTATGTGAGAATTCTACAAGCACTTCTGTCCCATTCTGATATTTCCTCACGGCTTTGTGCACTCTTCCCGTGTCTCCTCCGCAAGATGCGTGACGGGAATTTGGAGGTCATGCAAGGAAATGCACAGCCATTCTTTTCCCTCGTTTTACTGGTGCTGCTTCTGAAACCTCGGGATTTGTGTTTGGGCCTTTGAGACAAAACCATCACATGGCGTTAGCATGCAAGAATGTCTGATAGGAAGGGCAGTTCAGGGTTTCTGGTCATTGCATTTGCCTGGTGCGATATACTGACGTATAGGAAGGAGTATTGAGGCAACCGAAAGGAAAAGGAGCAATCTTATACCGACTTAGAGAAGAGATTGGTCCATCACTAAATGCAAGGACTCGGTGTATAGATGAGCAGTAGTGAACATGCTGAGGTAGGTCATTCGTATTTAGAGAAGGCCAACGATGCGTTTGTGCCTCCAAAGCCGAAGCTGTTCGACAATGCTACATTGACAGTCTTCTCCTGGGCTGTCAGGGGTATGTAGTTACATTTGAAGCTGTCGTCCTGATTATGAAGGTTTAGGGTTGGCGGGAGCATATTCTACGGACTGTTAGCAGCGGACCGTACTACTCTGATTTCCACATACCTCTTTAACTGCAAGAATGGAGAAAATAGCCTCGATTGCTCCAGCAGCTCCCAGAAGGTGTCCTACGGCACCTTTGGTACTGCTTACCGCAACATCACTTGCCTTGGAAAATCCTTCTTGGCCGAGCATCAAGGAGGTAATTGCTGCATTTTCAGCGGCATCTCCCAACGGTGTGCTGGTTGCATGGGCATTGATATAGTCAACCTCAGAGGGACGGAGACCTGCGTTCTGCAGGGCCTTCTTCATCGCCAGTTTTGCACCGGCCCCATCTTCTCGGGGGGCTGTAACATGATGGGCATCGCCACTGCATCCGTAACCTCGTATCTCCGCATAGATGTCAGCTCCACGTGCTTTGGCATGTTCTAGCTCCTCCAGCACGACCACGCCGGCACCTTCAGCAATGACAAATCCTGCACGCTCACGATCAAAGGGCCGTGAAGCGGACAGAGGGTCATCGTTATATGCTGTTACGAGAGAGCGCGATCTGGCAAAGCCTGCCAATGCTAAGGGGTGAATGCAAGATTCGGAACCTCCAGCAACCATGACGTTGGCATCTCCAAAGGCAATGAATCGAGAGGCATCTCCGATAGCATGGGCACCAGTAGTACAAGCCGTTGTTACAGCATGATTTGGGCCTTGCAAACCATACTTCATTGATATATGGCCGGCGGCAAGATTAATCAGGAGCTTGGGCACGAACAACGGCGAAACCTTTTTATATCCCTGTGCACGAGTCTCAGCAAAAGCAAATAAGATGGAATTCTGTTGTTCCTCACTCCTTGTTCATAAGCAACGCTGGTATTATAAACCTCCTCAAAATTGCCGATGCCGCTGCCCAAACATACGCCAGTCATCTCAAGGTCCTCCTGCTTCTGTGGCCTCCATCCAGCATCCGCAAGGGCCATCTCTGTTGCAGCAATTGCATACTGCGAGAACTTTGCCATCCGGCGCTCATCCCCCTTGCCTATCCAGTCCAATGGCTGCCATCTGCCCTCGTCTTTACTTCCGAGGGGTACAGTCCCGGCGACCGTGCTGGGGATTTCATGCCACCGCGACTTGGGCTGTACGTCGGCCAAACTGACGATGCCACATTCGCTGGCGAGGAGTCGAGTCCAAGTTCGTCGGATTCCCACGCCTAGCGGGGTGATGGCACCGAGTCCTGTCACTACCACTCGTCGCATGATCTGGCCATGTCGGGTTGGTGAAGGGGAAAGAGTGTCTGGGCGGAGGTGGAAGACGGCAAAATGCAAAGATGCCGGCTAACCTACTTTTGGCTAGCGCGTACAGCTTCCGCTTAAGCTTTCGCCAAACTTCTCCAGGAATTCTTAATGCTCCGCCAATTGCCTCCGCTCAATCCACTCAACTTCAGCCCTACATTGCGAAAGTCTGAACTCCTGCTCGCCTTGTACGTTCGCACCAGACATTGCTAATTCTGGCCTCGAATTGTGTAGCCTTTTCAGTCAGTGCAACCACATGCTGCCAGCATTGCAGTTGTCATTCTTGACAGCCATGGCCTGGTCTGAGCACCATTCAGGTCATTTCAATGTTTCGAAGTTGAGGCTTAAAAGCAAGTGCGACCGCCACCAGCTACGAACACCGCCAGCCAAAGTTGCTGTGCTTGGCCACTCATGAACCTTTCGTGGCTGTACAGTAGTACGCGCGCTGGAATGGCTTGTTTCGTTTGTTAGCATGAGGTCTGTGGCAGCCGTATGCATGAAAATCATGTTCTCTCAGGCGCCGCAGTTGTGTTTCAACCTGCTCCGCATGGACTTGCGGGTTTTGCATCCTTATCTTCAACGTTATCTTCGAGTGAAGATAAGCCCTGCGGTGTCCAATCGCAAGCGCATTACACACCTTTCCATCGGTAACATCGCCTTCCAGATCCAAAACACCAGGATCTGGCCATTCTGGAGCAGGGAGAAGCGTAACACCCGTGCCTTCATTGGGACATGGGGCCAAAGATGTCTGAGTTGACACCACAGGCGATTGCGGGATAGTCCACCAGAATGTTGCTATCAAGCTCTGGTCGAATCCGCGTGGGCATTCTTATCTGAACTCGAACCCTTGCCACCAAGCCTTGTGCCTCAAGTTAGTCTGAGATCCTCCCGTGGTGTACTACGCCTCCATGGACAATTGCGTGTGCGGTACACGGTATTGTAGTCTTATATAGTGTCCATGCTTTATGTCATTCTCTCTTCAGACCGTTGATCGTTCTCCGTGTCATTGGGTCTTTTTTCCATCATGGCCCAACCAAGAGCTGAGTCGGCTGGAACCGACGCGACACGACGATTCATTCAAAAAGTAGAGGAGGATAAGGACTGGAATCCGAAGGTCGATGATGTGGATGTTACCACTCGTGAACTAGGAGTGTCGAGTGGGTTCGAGAGGGGAGTGACGGAGAGATATTCTGATCCTGTGACGGATCTTAAGCAGAGGCTGTCTATGTGGGGTAAGTACACATAGTTCGTATTAAGTATCGTCGCTAAGTCATACAGATCCCAATTATCCCACTGACAAAAGGGAGTCTTCCATCCTGGATGCAGCCTCGTTTGACAATGAAGACAAGTTGACTATCAGAGAGGCGGAAGCGGAGGAGGACTCACCGTATGCCGAAGTCCGGGCAGCCGTTCACAACTACGATGAGGATTTGCCATGTAATACGATCAGAGCCTGGGTAATTGGCTTGGCGTTGGTCTTTGTGGGAGCATCGATGAACACCCTCTTCTCCCTTCGTGCACCTTCCATTGGACTGGGTGCCTTGGTTGCCCAGATCATTGCATGGCCTATTGGACACGGCTGGGCAAGAATCATGCCAAAGGCACAACACACTACCTTCGGAATTAAATGGTCGCTCAACCCTGGCCCATTCAATATCAAGGAACACACCATCATCGTGGTCATGGCAAGTGTGAGTTTTGGCGCCTCATATGCCACTGACATCTTGTTGGCTCAGATTGCTTTCTACAAGCAAGACTTCGGTATTGTATTCCAGCTTTTGCTCGTCATTTCAACCCAGTCTATCGGATATGGAATTGCTGGAATGATGCGCAAGTTTTTGGTGTACGGTATATCTTTAATCAATCTTCGACTTGTACTGACTTTTCCAGGTATCCCGCTGCCATGATCTGGCCTGGTAATCTTGTCAGTGTCACACTCATGAACGCTATGTACGAGACTACCGACAAGTTGGACCCCAGCATCTTCGGTGGAACCATCCCTCGTTACAGATGGTTTTCCTATGTCTGCCTTGGCGCCTTTGTTTGGTACTTTGTCCCAGGCTTCTTGGCCCAATTCCTCAGTGTCTTCGCCTTCGCGACGTTCATCGCTCCCAACAACGTCGTTGTCAACCAATTGTTTGGAGGCAGTACTGGACTCTCGCTGATTCCATTGACTCTTGATTGGTCTCAAATTTCCGGATTCGTTGGAAGCCCTCTGATTCCTGTGAGTTTACTGGATTGATCACTACCTGTTGCCATTGCTGACAAGTTGCGAAAAGCCCTGGCACGCAATTGCCAACACTCTTATTGGTGTTACTGTTTTCTATGTTTTCGGAGCCTCCATCCTTCATTACACTGGTACTTGGTCAGCAGCATTCTTGCCAATGAGTGACAGTGCCACTTACGACAACGTCGGAAACTCGTACAACGTGACCAGAATCCTCACTCCTCAATTTACCCTTAACGAGGCCGCATATAAAGCTTATTCGCCATTGTTCTTGTCAACCACATTTGCTTTGTCCTATGGTCTCTCCTTCGCTGCGATTTCCTCGCTGATCGTTTATACCTACCTCAACCACGGAAAGCAGATCTGGGCACAATTCCGTAACAGCACAGCCGAGGAGAAGCCAGATATCCACATGAAGTTGATGATGAAATACAAGGAAGCACCAACCTGGTGGTACATGTCTCTTTTCGTTCTCATGATCGGGTTGAGTCTGATTACTATCCTTGCATTCCCAACAAATCTCACCTGGTGGGCATTCGCACTGGCTCTGTTCATCTCCACAGCTTTCGCACTTCCTATCGGTATTATTCAGGCTATCACCAACACACAGATTGGCCTCAATGTTTTGACAGAGTTCGTCTTTGGATATATTCAGCCAGGTCGCCCATTGGCTCTTATGATCTTCAAGACATACGGATACATCACTATGTATGCACTTCCCGGCTTATCTGACAGAGACTTTTTCTAACTTACATGATAGGTCCCAAGCATTGGGTTTCGTAGGCGATCTCAAATTTGGCCACTACGTAAGTACACATGTGATGCACTGTTTCGGCACATCTAATAGTCTATAGATGAAAATCCCACCTCGGACTATGTTCATGTGCCAGGTGGTCGCTACCACTTTGTCATGCTTTATCCAAGTTGCCGTCATCAACTTTGCGCTTAACAATATTGAAGGTGTTTGCACCCCACATCAACCCCAACATTTCACTTGTCCAGCTGGCCGAGTTTTCTTCTCGGCTTCTGTAATCTGGGGTTTGATTGGACCAGCTCGTATCTTCTCTCCAGGACAGATCTACTCTGGACTCTTCTGGTTCTTCGGTCTTGGTGCCATTTTCCCAGTCGTCATCTACTTCGCAGCACGAAAGTGGCCCAAGTCCCCAGTGAAGTACATTTTGGCTCCATTGATCTTCGGTGGAGGTGGATCCATCCCCCCTGCGACCCCTCTCAACTACCTCTCATGGGGTGTCGTGGGTTACGTTTTCCAGAAGGTCATCCGACAACGCAACTTCGCTTGGTGGTCTAGACTCAACTATCTTACCAGTTCCGGTCTTGATCTGGGTCTTGCCATCAGCACTTTGTTCATCTTCTTTGCATTCACGCTTAACCAGATTCAGGCACCAGTGTGGTGGGGTAATACTGTCGGAACGACCACCATGGATTCGCTGGACACGGCGGTCCAACAGACTGTTGCACCTGGCGAGCATTTCGGCCCAAGGACATGGTAGACGGCACGGTAGAGTATCTAATATGTATGCGCCATGAGAAGGACAAGAAAGCAGGGGGTGGCTCTTGTAACGATATCTTTTTTTGCCACAGCATTTTCTATTATATATTGAATCGTTCCCCACGAGGACCTGATCCCTTTTCTTCAGGCCCACCATTCACTCCTTTTGCACTTCTTAGCTATCTTATCTCTCTTTGTAATTTGTATGAAATTATTTTTAAGTTTTCCCCAAAACTTACACACTCCTTTATTCTCGAAGCTGCTGCATGCCTATCTCCTCGTGCTCCTCTAATGCCCTGCTCGTAATGGCTCAGCATCTCCACGGGCACTTGATCGTTGGGGAAAAGTCCTCCCCAGACTCCAGCTCCAAAGCCAACCTCCCCTCTAAAGAGTCTCACTTGATTTGCAACCCCCCAGAGCCACACCTGCAAACAAAAAAGAGAAACCCCATCTTCGCAGTCCGCCGAGCATCCAAATGCACAAGCACCATGCTAATGCCAATGCCAAAGTCAACACAAGCCCCACGCACGCATTCTTGCGACGACGGCATGCTATCTCAAACAAGCGCACTCCCCAACTAACATGCTACTCGCCCAATCGTCAGCAGCTAGTCTCGCTCTCCCTGGTCGCGGTAGGGAGTGGAGCTGTTCGTGACTTCAGCTTCAGCGCCGCTTCTTCCTAGGAGTGTACATGCTTGCAAACAGTCTCAACCTTTCTTATTTTAAGACGGAGAATTAGAATTCACTTTCATGCTTCTTAGTGTAACAACAAGTACAACAACGCCAAACAAAATAAGGCATTTTGCATCCTACCTCGGGCGCCTGGGCTTCATATTGGAAATGTAAATAGACTCGAGGCAGTTGGGAGAAAAACCATGCTTGTTGAAAGGTGTGATGCCTATCTATTAACCGCTGCATTGGCGCTACGACAATATGCTCCGAAACTCCTGTCCGTCCATTCCGCTGGTCCGCACTGATTCATTACGCTGCTGGCAAGGCAAGGCTTAATCATCTTCTACGATCTTATTAACCTCGGCCCGGGCCTCTTCCCAAGTCTCCTTGTTCTTTTTGGCCCACTCGATCTGACTCTTGGCATATGCAAGCTAGAGGAGGTTAGCGAGGATTCCGCGTGGTGCGATTGGTTGCAGCGCTTACCATATACCGCTTCAAGTCATCTTCCTTCTCAGCCTGGAAGCGCTTCAAGTCCTTGAGGATAGCTGCACTTGCATTGCGAACATCTTCCTCCGATGCCTTTTGCGCTTGCTCAAGATGCTCGATCGACTCCCGAGTCTTGCCAATTAAGTCTCGTCGTGTTCGCTCCGGATCGACATCGACAACTCCATGAACCGCATGACTTATTCTACCAAAAATCCGGTTGGTAATAAAGTTCCCACTTGCACTCTTTCGGTGTTGTGGCGAGGCCTGGTCCTCGTGAGGAACGCCCTGGGTTGCAGATGGTACGTCGCCGTGAGTAGGAGGGAAATCGGAATCAATGGATGCAGTATCTTCTTGTGGGTTGTCCCGTCTTGTGTAAGGGGAATCTCTTGCAGACGATGTCGATCGACGAGGGACGTTTGCTGTGCCACTGTTGTTCAAGTATTGGTCAATCCGCTTCGCTTCTTGCTCGCTTCGCTCAAGTGACTCTAAGAGTTGTTTCTTCTTGATCAACTCATCTCTTGTCATCTCCTGTTGTACTCGCTTCAGTACTCGGTATCGCAAAACATTTCGGACCACACCGGCAAATTGAGCACTTTCACGCATAGGCTCCGCAAAGCTTGCACCTAATGAGGCAGAAAGCTCTTCTGTTGCAAGATATGATGAGTCAACAGCTTGTCCGATTCGTTCAATAGCTGCTGCCAAGCTCTGTGATGGTTCGGAGAGTGAGAAGCCGTTGAATCTTGCTCCAAGCTCTGCAAGGTCAGAAGACAAGGAGCTCAAGTGCGTAAGTGTTCGGCGGTTGACTTTTTCCATAGGACCCGTCATGAGAAGTTCTAGGTCTTTGCTTGCCGCCTCAAAATTGATGAAGTAAGGATCCAGATCTTGCTCGGACATGTGCTCAGAATTTGGTGGGAATCGACCAAAGACCTGAAGGCCTGGAACTGTATGCGCAGCAGCTGACGGACTGGTCATGTAGTCTGAAGGTGTATTTGGCATGCCTTGGGGGTTGATCGTAGATGTTGAGGTTCCCTTGAGTTTGGCTGAGCTTGCTGGAATAGGCAAATGTGCATGGGCTGGTGTGGGGTTGGCAGGGTCTAATGGAGGAGCTTTCAGAGTGGATTTCGGAATAGATGAAATGGGGTGGGAGTGCAGAACCTCGCTCTAGAAGAATGTGAGCAGATTTCAGATGTATATGCGATTTTTGACCTACCCAGCTTGCGTTTGGATCGAGGAATCTCCACCATACACCATCGGCTAGAACATCTGGCATGCGCCGACATCTATTAAGGAAGACAGCCAACATGCGCTTTCTTAAATCGATGATTTGCTGGTCTTGCTTTGCTTTGGTCGGGTTGGCAGCATAGTCGGCCATGGTGTGCTTCTCAGGGATCGGTGGAATGATCAATGTGGGATGTAAGCGCGAAAGAGCATCTCGAAGGGAAGCGAATTCAGAGTATCTGCGGCGAACCTCAAGATCCTGCTCTCACATCAGTATTTGATTTACGTGGGCCTCATGAAGCCTACTCCTGTGCGGATGGTGTACACAATGTACTTCCCTCCACTCTCCAGACTCTTGCCGGCGTCCACAATCAGGATAGGTAGGTCGGGGTTTTCGTAGAGGATCTGCTCGATTCTGCTATCATAGTGACCCTGCTTCTTTGGCTGCCCTTGCTGTGCATATCTCTCGTTGCCGGAGCCATCGCTCGAGTCGTCGTAGCGCTGCGGCGGCGAGTCGCGGCCGAGGTTGTGTCTTTGAGGCTCTTCACTGATGGTTGACGGAGTGCGAGGACCTCCGTAGTCTTGTTCTATGATGTCCCAATCATGATCAGTGTCTGAAGAATCAGAATCTAGAATGATTGATTCCATCATCTTGTGAGCACCGGCGAATACGAAGGTGTAGACTTACGAGAGCCTGGGGAACTGGGTTCACCAGTGCTGCTGTCGCGGCGCTCGAAGCTGGTCCCATAGGGATTATTGTCCTCGTCGTTCCACATAGTTGCGCGGGTCCTTGCTCCTTCTGGAGCCTTCCGGAACAAAAATCACAGGAACTGAGGTCGTCGTCGTTGTCGTGGACGGTGAAGCTGAATCAAGCGGAGGGGTTGGAGACGACGAGGTGCAGCTTGTAGCTTTGGTTTCGCGAAGGTCCCGATGACGATTAGCTAGTTTGGGTGGCCCGTGCACCATCTGCATTTAATCTGTTCGTGCGTCTTTATCGCTTCACGTGTGTCAATCTATATGTGTATAGCTTCACTTCCTTCACTGCTTCAGCATCGCACCTATTCACAGACGTGCACGGAAGTATGTTAGCTCTCCCATCCAGTCTCAGCCTCCTGATTGACGCCCCACGACGGTGCCCAAGAGATAGTGTGCGACACTGTGGACATGAATGGCAGCGCGCACTCACCCAACTTAGCAAACAAGATTATTTGCTCCTGGGATTGGAGAGACAGAATTCACTTCTTACCGGTCAATGCCCTACTCATACCACTACGGTATGCTAGTTGTAGCCATGCGTACATGGAGTAGCTCAAAGACCGTTAGAATATCAAGCCGAGTACACTTACAAACAGACAAACATACTTTGACCACAAGAAAGTATAGGAAGTGCAAATGCCATAGCTGTGAACAGTATCATCTTCCCGAATGGTCTCTGCGCCTTCTACCAAGAGTAGCATGAGTACTTCCATCTCGGTCACTTCTCCCCTCCTCCACCATCCTCAATCGATTCGCACAATCAACCTCCTCTGAATCATAAGAGTCAAAATTTTCATTTCGTCGGACACGATGCCGCTGTCTCCGAGTGCTTTCACGCGAGGAGCTAGTACTGGTCAGTAAACGGCCACGCGATCCAACGAGTGTCAACTACCTTTGGTCACGCTCTCTTCTCTTTGCAACACCAGCCCATCCTTCCTTTGGCTCCAACCAGCATATGAGCAGCTCGGCAACTAGAACAAACATAGTTCCCCATTTTGCGAATCTCTTGGGCGACTCTTCTCGCTTCCTTTCCTTCTTGTGCCTCTTTCTGTGTTCTGATCGATGATGGCGTTGAGGTGGTGACGGAGAAGGTGTGAGATATCGTGGATTAGGACTGCCGGTATTAGCTGCTGATCGCCAACTTTGGAATAAGTATGATGTATCGAGATAAAATACGAGTGAAGGTGTTTGTAAATGTGACACAACCAGAATATTCTGGCTAAAGGATTGTCACTAACCTCCGTGCTCGACCTCTTTCTTGATCTCGATATCTCCTAGAACGCCGCTTTCTTTGCCTCTCCTCTTGCTCCTTGTCTTCATCAATATCGCGAATGCGTATTCGATACCGCTCAGTCTCCATCCTGACGTCTTCGACCCTCAAGAATGCAGCAGCATCATCCGGACTTGCCTTCCTTGACTTTGCAATAGAAAGCGGTCGTATTGGTGTTGAGGGGGCTGTAGGTGGAATGACAGCGATCTCTGGTACTGCTGATTTTCTAGCGTTTGCGTGCGTCGTTCCTTCCTTGAAAGCCCTTGACTTGTGTTTAGCCCTTGAATGCCCCTTTGGCGTGTCAAAATATCGAGTGCGTGCTAGAGGTTGCAGATGAACCGCTGGATATGGTGTTTGATTTGATATCGTTGCGTGTCTGCTGCCTTTGTGTCTGTTTCTTGATTTGCGATGCCTGCGTTTGCGTTTTTTTCTTTGTTGGCAGAGGAGACAACCAAGGATGAAACCCCAGACCAAATTCCATTTCTTTGATCCCTTCCTCCTCCTTCGTTGTCTTTCCTTACGGCTAGGGTTTGTTGTCGCTTCTTCACTCTTATGTAGGCAACCAGTTTCCACGTCTCGTGATCCAGTTTGAATCTTCCTCTGTCGTTGATTCTTGTAGCAGAACCCCCAGAAGAGAATGATAATAATCCCAAGAGCTACAAGGACGCCAATTGTAATGGTGATCTCTTTTTGAATTTGGGTCCAGCAGTTGAAATTGGAACAGCCTGGCGTCCCTCTTTTGTTCATGTCTGCTGCTTTCAGGTTTGTTGTGCTACGACACTTGGGAGCATTTGGAAATACGAGAAATTAGTTGTTTATGGAAAGATAAATATGGAAGGGGCAATCGTAATGCTGTGGTATTGAATGGCTTAACGAAGGGAACTCAAATCAGGCATCAAAAAGAAAAGCATCTGTACAATGGCCAATACTCAGGGCACAAAGGTCAACATACTAGAGTAGTCATGATGACATGGTGTAGAGTAATCTTGTCATGTAGAAAACCTATGATCTTCAGAATGTCGAGGAGAGTAAACGCCTCCAAACAATCTGTCACCCATATCTTCAACTGGTGCAACCACATATACAGACAAACAAACAAGAAAAGATTGCTTTCAAGAACACGGAAATAGTTCAAGCAAACCCTTGTGTATCAATCTTGCTTCTCCACCAATCTATCTTCCATGTAGAAGTTATCAGTGTCTTTCCCTGGAGCCAGATACGTCCTCCCAAATACTCCTCTCAGCACCACTTCAACATGCAATGTTCTTCGAAGAGTCCTCCTGATTCCCAAGCGCCTCTTCCCAGCACAAGCCGAATCCCACCCAATTATGTAGTTGCAGCATCCGAAGCCCGCTCAGCATCATAAGCAGCCTTGGCTGCAGCCATGCGAATAGCCTGATCCCCCAAGCATCAGCTTTCCATATAGTTTAGCAAGGCAAAGAGAGAAAATAGAACATACCCAAGCATTGACCATCTTCAGACCAATCCAGAGCATGAAGCTGAAAAACAGGAAGACGAAGATGACAACAATGCCAATCACGGTTCCTTGATTCTGAATTGTCATGATGTCTAAGGCGACTAAAAACTGAAAATTAAACGAGGGCAGCCGTTGAGATCGATTGGCGAAATGGTTTGCCGCGTGGTGGTAGATCCTTGAGTACGGTTGAAATGTAAAGTGGTGGATCTGAGACAGCTTGGTTTGATATGTTGTGATCAACGGAGATTTTGGAAGGCTTACGGGTTGCTGCTATGACTGTTTGTTTACTGAGAATCTTATTCGGGTTAAAATGCATAGCCCTTTGTGAACTAGACTATATATATCGCTGTGAGTGTTATAACCAGGACAACTAAGAGCCATGGGAAATCGCGTCACATAACAAGGATTTAAGTTCATTCATTCATTTGCTCGAGAAGTGCACTGAGCATGCAGAAAGAAGTCCATAGCTAAACAGTCCTAGCTAAAGGACATCAGATTAACTCTCTATGCCTTTCTAAAAGCATCAGTAGATCATATATACCATGAATTGTTTTGAAAACAACCGTTTCTCCAGCCCTTTCAAGAGCACACCTTTTCAAGTCTAGTAGTTACTATATGAAGAATTTTGACGCTTGGGAAGCGTTCTCCGCCTTCCAGCTTGCTTCGCTCCACGCGAGCTGGTCAGCACAAGTGCAGGCCAGCCGAGGATCTCATAAATTAGGCTTTCGTGCAACTGCTTGTCAGAACTAAGGCTGATGAGCATATCGAGTTCTTCCCTAATCTTGTCTGTGGTATCTTCAGGGACTTTAAGTCGAGTATTTGATGCCTTTTCGTCGCCCAATTGCGCTATTGTGCAACTAGCTTGATAGCGTAAGAGTGCCTTTGCGGAGATGATTATTCGCATACATTGGGCGAACACAGCCGGTTTCGAAGTCCACCCAAGAGGGCCATCGTTCTTTGTGGCCAATAAGTTGAGAACTGTCAACCCTTCGAGAACCCATGTAGCAAGAACACTGATTGCATTTGACCAACTGGAATGCAACTCCTTCTCAAATAGCACGCTCCACACTTTAGCTTCTCGGATCTCGTCGTAGAAAAGATTTTGTTCTTCTTCTACAAACAGAGATTCGTCTTCTGCCATTGCTTCTGAAAGTTGGGCTTCTGCAGATCTTAAGTGCAATTGTCCTACTTCGAGAGCTTCGTCTTGGTTCCCAGTCATGCGGCAGACAACGTTCCAAGCAAAGGATGGGGATGACCCTTGGCTCTTCCATAGCCATTGTAAGAAGTCCTTTGCTGCTGCAAGTGGGACAAGGGACCGTCCCAAAAGTGCCGATGTGCATGCGGCACCAGCATCTCGAACATCATCGTCGTCGTCATTGAGGGTATCGTACAGTGCAAACAAGGATGGAAGATGTGCAGGATTAAGTATCGAAGATTCAATATAACTATAGAAAGAGCTCAAGCCTTCTACAGCGGCGAATCTCGTATCAAAGTCCTGTGACATCAGTGAATGCAGATGCTTTTGGACATGAAAAACTTACATTATTGGCGTTGCCTGCAGCAGTGAGACATTGGCCCCAAGTTTCCAAACGTTGCTCAAGTTGCTCTTTGTCGCATGAATCTCTAGTAGTTGATTCAGAACTGTCGGTATAGCTATGTTCATGTAGAAACAAGCATCCGCTCAATCTAAGCTGCGCCTTAGAAAGCTGTGGGCTTGCTTTTCCATCTTGCAGAAGAGCGCCGATTCTGGGAAGCTGTGTCAACAATCCTGCAGAGAGCTTATGGCCGGCCAAAGATATCCGATCAAGAATGCTTGCAAGTTGAAATAGTGCTGTGGCTCGGACTTCTGAGGACCTTGAAGATGGAAGCGCCTTGACATATAGATCCACAAGCACTTGTAAGGATTTCACATCCTTGTGCTCATTAAAGACTACACTGATGCATTCAAACATGGCAAGTGCAGTGTCCACGTCGGCAAATCCAACGTACAAACTCATCTCAAGAACCTCAAGGTTATCTGTCAACGATGCAATATAGACAGCTTTTCGTGCTATTGCTTTTCGTAACAGAGCTGATGATTGAGGATTCTTGGCAGACATTGAATAAGTCTTGGTAAGCTTTTCAAGTTGTTGCGGAACGTCGGAGGGTATGATGGAACTAAAAGTGCTCTGCAAGACAGTAAGGTTCTTAGTAGGTCGTTCAAGCCTAGTAATAATTCTTTGAAACGCATTGAGCACTTCGAAATATGCAGCCAGAAGCTCTGAGCAGTTCTCAATTGTGGAACTGCTATGGAAGTTATCCGTTAGCAGTGATAAGCATTGTACGAGATCCCCTATTTATTATTAACGAATATCCCATTGAGTCCATATCTCCTTACCAGTATTGAGGTCCAATTTAAGAGCTAAGCGACGATCCAATACAAAATTGATAGCAAGCAGGACGCCATGAATACGGTTAGCAGAGACATCGCAACTTTTTATGAGCTTCGAGACAGCAGGAAGCCAATCATCATGAAGCATTAGATTGCAAATAGTGCGTGCTGCGAGTTCTCTGATATGGCACACTCTGCTTCCAAGGTGAGTCGAAACTGCACTATATATCCTCTCTCGCTGTGTACCTGGCGGCCCAGCGCGTCGAATGATATCCAGGGCAGGGAATACAGATTCAACAGCTCCAATACTTGGAAATACTGTATGATCTGAATCAACTTTTGCATCCAAAAGCTTGAGCAACAGTTCAGGAAGGGCTGGGTATTTATCATAGGACAGTCTGATCGATCGGCCATCCCATCCAGCTTCTGCTATAAGTTTGCTCTCACTGGTGCCGAAGAGAGCATCGATTAAGCTTCGAAGCAGTATAAGTCCACAATTTCTGATTGCCCAACTATGCCTAGATTAGTATAATAATCAGATCATGAGCTATGGAAGGGCTTACATTTCCGAAGATAGACTATCTGCGGCCAGCTGTAGACAATCAGCTATGTGGCTTTCGGCTCTTTTGCCCAAAGCGGAGCTCTTGAAAATTTCCTTCAAGCAATTCATAGCATGGACTTGTGGTAGATTGGTCTCGTCAGTCTCGGAAAGCTTGACATTTTGCTTTGCTAGATCTTTCAGTTCTGCCATGACATCTTCGAATGAAGGCGTGGAAGTATTTGCCGAAAGGATGCCGGTCAACAAAGCCGGAATACCAGCAGATCGTCTTGTGGTGGAAACCTGTTCGTATATGCAGCCTAAAGCTCCCTATGCGACTGATTAGATTACATACATCTGGGTTAATTGGCACTTCCTACCTGGTACCATTGCTCAAGAAGATTTATTGCTTCTTTCTCCTCTTGGGATTGATGCAGGGCCAACTGACAGCAACGTGAAAAGGTCAATGACACTGTAGAGAATGCTCCACGATGTCGGAGACTTGCAAGCTGATTGAATGTCAGATTACCAATATCAGCGAAAAGACCAGCAGGCAAGATAGGAGACCCGTCTTGCCACTGAGACTTAATTTTGCCGATCATGGTTCGCATAAGATTGCTAGAGCCTTGGTCAGTGTCTTTTCTATCAAAACTACCAAGTTTGTACTTGCCTTGACTCGTGAGTGGCACGGAAGCTGTAACTTAGGACATCCTTTGTGTCGATGTCATCCACGTCGTCAAGGTCTTGAGGTAAGTGGCCCTCAGGAGAATCATTACATAGAACATCCTTAATTGCTTCCCAGATTCGAGAGCAAGCATACAAGATCCTCCACTGCAGATCATCCCACGCCTTACAACTCTCTTGGATGACAGAAAGATCCACGGATGTCCGCTTTGAGATTCGTATATGGTCAATGACTTCCCAAACAAAACTGAAGCTCCAGTTAGCAAGCCCTTGAGTCATCATGCATTCAAGTCTACTTACTTGAGTGCCGCAAACTGTCCATGAACAGGAGCCACGAGCACTGCTCGAGCCATGTCGGATTCTGCAATTGATATTTTTCGTTCCAATTGACGTATCAGATCCTCAACAAGATCTATTCGAGCTGCCTCGGTATCTAACAGACCGTATAGAAGCTCATAGGCCCGAGCTACTCCATCAGCATAATCGGCACGTCCTGTACGCTTAGATAGACCTTCAGCACGAGCGATGAAATCCATAAGCAGACCCATCGGGCGAGAATTCCAGTGCTCTTTAGATTCTTGTGTGAAAGCATCCAGAAGTTCTGCTTGGCTTTGTCGTCTTCGCGGTTGTTTTTCCAGCCCTTTATCCGTTGATTGCCTCCTTGACAGGTTGCTTTGACTTGCATTTCTTGATAATGGTTGTATTGTGAAGCAGTCTCGGGAGGCGAATTTGAGAATTCCTGTAGCGCTACTCCTAACATCCTCAAAAGGGTCCATGAGGAGGTCTAGAAATAGTCGCATTGCTACAGTTGTGAAAAATCGTATATTATAAGGCCAAATGGTGCTATCATCAGTCACTTTTCCAGCTTGTATCGCTCCCGCCTGGCCTAGGATTCCAGACTTCAAAAGAAGACCAATTGCTCTAAGAGAAGTGATATGTCGTTGATACGAACAAGTTGAAGCCAATTCTCCCATCAAGAACTCCACGTACCACTCGATAAACTTTTCGTGTCTCGACAACAATTTACCGGCCTCTTCCAAGAGGAACGGGTCTTTTACCTCAGTCTGACCAACTGTGGTTCGGATTGGGCTGTTAACAGGACTAGAATGAAGTCTCTGGCTGTCTTCCTCTGTTTTTGGGACAAATGAAAGACTTTCAATCTCCCTTACTAGGAAAGCTGTTGATCCACGCAATCGTTCTATGAATTGTTTGGTATTTCCAAGGACTTCATTTCGAAATTTGGCATCTGTATCGGCATGGAGTATACCCAGACTTCTCTGCAAAATGTCGAGAGCTGTAGGACTAAATGGTCGGATAGTGGAGGAGGATGACACAAGAACTGACAAGGCGAGAGAACGAACAGAAGTTGAAGAATGAGTTATGACTGAACCAATCGCATCCTCTTGCAGGACGATAACCTTGGCTGACTTTTTGGGGGCCTTTTGGAACTGAATGGTAGCTGGATCTGTTAGTTGGGTATAGAAGTAAGAGAATTGTGTACTAACCTGGTTCTTCAACAAGACCTGCTTTTTTCCCTGCCTCTAAAGCTGCTAGTTGTAGGAAGGAGTGTGCTGTCAAGTCAAGACTTTTCAATTCTGACATGGGCTTCTGCTTATTAAGATCTTCGAGGAAAGCCAGAGAACCATCTCTATCCAATTTGAATAATGGTGGGAATAGGTAGTTTTTGAAATTCTCCAAGGCATCAGGATCCTTACTAAGTCCATCCCGGATCCACCGCTGCCATAATTGGGCATGTCCAGTAGCATTTGAACTTGACTCGGTCGAATCTCTTCTCAACTCTCGGAAAAGCGTTACGAGAAATTTGCCAGCTGCAGGAGCTATGTCTGGGAGGGCCATCCAGTCAAACACCTCAGAAACAAAATCGTCCCATGATTGTATGTCAATGACACTAGGTTTTTCATCATTTGACGCGCCAACTCGTACTCTCTCCTCCTGGTACACAAAGAACAGTTCTTCAGCAGAAAATGTCTTCTTCGTAAGAAAGCACTCAAGTGCTTTGAAGGCGGGCTTCACAAGAGGCTGGGAAGCTTGATGGGAGACTATAGAGATTAGACGTTGAATGAACAACGTCTTAATAGACTGGGCGGTAGACTGCTCAGGGTGTTTCAAAAGTAGTGAGGCAAGCAAATCAAGAATTTGACGCATGGAGCGATTCTGATTCTTCTCATTCCACTCGATGAAAAAATTGAAGAGATCAACACAGGTTCTTTGAGAGTAGGCAACCTCACGGATGTGAGAAGAACCTGACGCTCTACACTGCTCAACAAAATAGCAGAGCTTGATGCAAGCATTTCCAGAAGCATGTCTTGGTTGGGCGGCCCTGTCCAGAAAGCCATTGAGCTGCTCCCTCGCAAGTCTAGACACGTTCAGGGCAGCACAACTTTAGATGGAGTAGAACACTCACAATGCTTGACTAATGGGCTGGTTTTCCAGCCATTTCACGATTAGTTTGTCATCCTGTGGATAGTTTCCATCACTGGCTCCGTCTTCCTTGCACGCTGGAGGGCTCAGATCCGTCATAGCTCATTGGATCCTGTACGTCAGACTACCTCCACGAACTCAAGTACTGAATGCTACTTGACAACGTTCCCATGGAAAAGTGAAGGAAAGAAAACTGTGCACCTGGAAGTTGGAAGGATTGATACACATGAACTTCGACATTTCCTTTTCGGGAAGTCAAACTTTTTGGTCGCTGATGCCCCCCACGTGACATCAGTTATGGTCCGTGCACAATGGCCGCAACAATTTTTGAGCCGGCATCGTCGCCATCATCATATTTGTCCAAGCCAGCAGAATACACGTCTCAGCTCCAGTCTCTACCACCCTCAGTCATCGTCCCGGTCTTCACCTTCGCGTCTCCAAAATGTCAATCTGGGATAAGTTCACTGGGAAGAAGTCCCAATCTACAAGCTCCAGTTCCCCGACGAATACCCCAACCGATACATTTCAACCTACTCCTTTTAATCCGCAAGAAGCTCAAGACGTAAACTCCTTCCTCACTGGTCCATCATTCGCAGACCCATCGCAGTTACATCCTCTTGCAGGCCTGAACCAGCAAACCCTCGACTACTTATCCCTCGAAGACGCATCCTTATCAGACCTTCCCGGGTCACAATCTGCGCTTCCATCAAGAGGATGGTCTGACGATCTTTGCTACGGTACTGGAGTTACATACTTGACGGCTTTGACGGTCGGAGGCGCCTGGGGTCTGCAGGAAGGACTAAGGAGATCAGCGGGACAACCACCAAAGTTGAGACTTAACTCAGTTCTGAACGCTGTAACGAGGCGAGGACCATTTCTGGGCAACTCCGCTGGTGTGATCGCTATGGTCTACAATGGATTCAACTCTTTCATCGGGCATATGCGGGGGAAGCACGATTCGGCGAATAGTATTGTGGCTGGCGCATTGAGTGGAATGATCTTCAAGAGCACAAGAGGCGTCCGACCTATGATGATATCGGGTGGAATTGTGGCCTCTGTTGCAGGCGCTTGGGCGGTATGTTTGATCTCCACAAGCGGATATTTGGATAAATCTAATGTGTTACAGGTGACGAGAAAGGCGCTCTTTTAATTCATGGAGTTCGAATCTCGAATTCCTCCCATCCCCTTCTACCACAACCTGGGAAACTTTATATCTGTCAACCTAGCTTGACAAACCTTGGGCATGCCTTATTTTTGATAATACGACACCCAATTGTACCAGCATCTTCGTTATTTGTCTGATTACCATAGATTTGTTAATGGTTGTGGGTTGCATTAGCGATGGGATCACCTCTCCTCTACCATGGGCGATTGTAAATATAGATGAACAGCGGGAAGGCGTGGCAGGCGTCTGCTGTCTACTGGAGCATAATGAACACTCTTCTATGAGGCTTTCCAATTTAAGAGAGCTAGGAGGATTTCTAAAGGAATAATGCGTTGAATTAAATCATGGGCTACAAGTGATAGCTTGAGGTAAGCTATGTTTTCCATATTGGACGGATGTTGCCCGGAGGCCAGCACTGGCAGAATTATTAGGCAGGTGCGTAGTCAGGCTGCCTTTCTATGTGATTCCCGAATCAACCAATACTTTCGGACGTACAACTCAGTCAACATCACCTACAATAGCAACTTTACAACCATGGAGCCACAATGGAGTCCCGTCATGATCAAGCATGCTCTTATTCAGGGCTTTCAATATCAGCAATCTTCATTACAGCTCCTTCCCTCGCAACCGGTTGATTTCATGAACACATACCGGAACTTCTTCTCGATGGACGTGGGTAAACTTGACTGTTCAAGAACATTCATGGGAGCTGTGACCGACATTGATCCAGCTCGAAAGCAGGCCATGCGAGAGGCTGAGTGGTCTCAAAGAATCAAGCTGCTTCTTCAAGCACCTGGAGTTCAGGTCGAAGTCGAGCGGCTAATGGATGAAGATATAAAAGAAAGGAGGCCTGACCTGGAGAAGAGTGGCAAGCTTAAGCAGATGAGCTTTGTAACGAAGGTAAGGCTCAGAATTTGTCGGGCCAATTGATGGCTCAGACTTCTTGATGACCGAACAAGAAGTCTAAGAGGACCGAATATAAGATCGATAACATATCGTCTAGGCATCTCTCTTAGCCGTATGCCGAATGGAACAAAACGTTGTGCGATTCCATCAACCTCACGACTATAAGGAAAAGCATCGAAACTATGAATTTACCATCTTTCTTATGACCTTAATCAATGGCGACGGTGCTACCAAGAGACAAACTACAATCCGTTTAAGCAACAGAACTCGTTTTCAGGACTTTCTAACAACAATGCGAGATGCTACATCCATGTGTACGATGCCAGAGGATTATCAACCTTCGCCATGGATGATAGACTTTGCGGATTCACCTTCAACACAGCCTTCAGATCTGCTCGATTCAAGCAAGTCATCCGGTACCCTATCCTTTAGCACCGCCTCTTCGATATCTTCAAGTACGCTATCCATACACAACCCAGATTCTGCTACAGCATCTCCAACTGAAACCTCTACACGAGAAATCAAAGGATTCACGCTTGAAGATGGCCCTTGGTTGTACCATATCATAACTGTACAAGATACCAAGGTCCAGCCCGAGCATGAGATAATAGATGAGTACACATACCGAATGATGGTAGGCGCTATGAGAAACGCAGAGGCTGATACAAGAGTGCTCATGATCCACGTATGTTCTGTCGGACTTATGCCACTCTGTTCCTTTGAATACTCACCTACGTCAAAATATGCTGACCCAGTACTTCCTAGTCGAAAGAACGCGAGAGGCAACGGCTTTACAAGGAAGAGGTACGACTGGAAATGGAAGACCAGGCTCGCCGACGAGAGGACTTTCGTGGCTTGGATCCATTTGGTGATGGTGACGAGGAGGATGTGGGAGAGAGTAACTGGATGCGAAGAAGAAGGTCGTCATGAAGTCAGTGGGCTGACTCTCCGAACTCACAAAAGCAATGCTAGTCCTCCTTAAACACAATAACGTAGCTTGTGCTTGTTGTAGAATCACTTTCTGTATTCAATCACCCTCTGTAGGATTAATACAGTTGAATTCATAGCCTCTTGGCGTTGTTGATTAAAGCTGGTTTTAGCATAAATGCAAATGCAGATCCCCCAGAGTTGAGGGCGACCAACTGGGCCAGGCAAAGTCATGTACTGCGACCAGGTTGCGCAGAGACTGAACATACCTTCGAACTAATGCGCCATTCCTCCTTCCTTCCTGAATCCTACTTGTCAGTCATCCCAACTTCACATTTCTAACTCTACCGACATACCTCTACTGATACCAAACAAGCAGCTTCTCGATAAAATGTGCTGGCCATACACAGATCTCTACGTCGAAGAGGTTGATCCCCCTCCCAAGAAAAAGAATAAGCCAGTTTTCTGGACTTTGGATCCATTTCTAGGACGTCAGGTATGTAAATTAGCTGCCTCTTACCCTTGGTCTTCTTTAAACCTGGCACAACATTCTTGCATTTTCTACAACAAAGCTCCGCCTTCTTTTCGCACTCAAGTTTGACCCCAACTTGACCCATCCGAACTCCTGCTTCTTCGCG
This sequence comes from Coleophoma cylindrospora, assembly GCA_003369665.1. Taxonomy (NCBI): domain Eukaryota; kingdom Fungi; phylum Ascomycota; class Leotiomycetes; order Helotiales; family Dermateaceae; genus Coleophoma; species Coleophoma cylindrospora. The sequence continues at coordinate 540,838 of PDLM01000016.1, forward strand.
ACTGCATCGCCATCATTGACATTCAATCACCTGAAATACGTCCCTCTTCATACACCTCGCATCCTTGAGACTACGCCTGTGGCAGAATGGCTCAACCTCATGCTTCCCAACAGCAGACTGGACACACTGGCTCAGGACCCGTCGTCTATCGATACTTTATGTGCCATGAAGATTCTGGGCTCATCACAATCGATGGAAAGACCTACATGCATATGGGGCCAAACGGCCCACTGCAATTCATCCCAGGTCTTATTCCTCTTGAAGGACAGAATGTACAGGCTTCTCAAGCAATACCACTCTATTCGAATCCGATTTCTCACTTAGTCGCATACTCCTTCATTTCTCTCTTGTTTCTGTTCCATACATATCACAACTCCATCGTATGTTATGCAACCGAACCTTTGCTAATCATGGCTCTCGCAGATTCTAGGTCCTGGCCATCCTGGATATGTTCCGCCACCACAACCAGTCTATATTCCACCACTGGGACCCAGCCAGTATCAGGATGCCTCTCAGGGGCCTAACTTCCCAGGGTTTGGAGGTTTGAATCCTTACCCGGCACTCGGGCCTAACGGTGCTTTTGGAGGAGTTCCTCCCGCCCCGCGTGGAGGACCTACAATGTCAGGAGCCCTTCCCCCTCAACCTCCATTTGGTCCTACAGGGCCATTCCAGGACGATACGCTCCACCAACAACTGCAGACGGCTCAGAATCCAGCCCTAAAAATGAACGAGGGCCAAGAGATGCAGCCAGCCGATCCCGACAAGTTGCGAGTCTATTGGGTGCGTGAGCTCGACGATACCTGGACCCAGCGGAATCGCGCAACGATTGATAGCGGCGATCTTGGCCGGATCAAGTGGTATTCTATGTCTCCTGGTATCTTCTACGCGGTCATACAACGAAATTAAAAGATTTGGGGTCCTTGAGTTAGGTCAGTGCAGTCTAGAGCCACAAGACTTTAACAAAGGTACTGAGTCGAGCTTAGCTTGTAGCCATTTGGCAACCTGAAAATGAGATTCTTCAAATACTGATGTGGCTTGCGTTCAAGAACGCTTGCTATCTCATATATTCGACATTCCTCATGCGTGTCCTCCGCAATGGTCATACGCAATAACAGTGGTGTTATAATGACCATCTTCTATTTACGGCCACCTGTTATTGACAGATACCGTTTGATATCAATCGCATCTACGGCTGGACAAGAGGAAGTTGAGCGTTTGGGAATATAAGATGGCAGTGCGAATCGCGTTGCAATACATTTTCTCAACTGGACACAGCATTGGCAAATTTCTCTGTCTCTACTTGGAGATGGCCGAATTCATGCAACGCATAACTTGCTTCTTTCTTACTTCATTTGTAGTTAGAAGCTGCTCTAGTGATAGAAGGATTCCATCAAAATTCGAGATATCTGCGATCAATACTAAAACAACTGCGGTCCTTGTAATGGACGACATTTTCTCGCCATCAAATGATTTATGCTAAACAGTAAGATAAGCCAATAGAAATACTGTTGTTGCGAGAAGAATAAAATCTGTATTCGAATACGTGCCCCTCTGTCACTCGGATGATCAATGTAAGGTCAGTTGCGAACCACGTAAGATGTTTTCCTCGAAAGACTAGATTTCATTTCAGGTACCGAACGGATATTATCATCAAATGTGTCATTACCGAATGCCGCTCAATCAAAACTACAGATGGTTCCAATCCGTATGTGCTCAGTATCAAACGCGGCATAGAAAGAAAGCCTGGCTAAATATACAGTCTGACCTGTTGTGCAACCATTCCCAGATCCGATCTCTCACTTTTTCCACCTTCCCGATTTCATGGCCTCGAAAGCTCCCACAAATCCTAACCATCCCCCATTCAAGGAGTATGGTATTAATCTTCATTCTTCACGCCCTCGATCTTCCCACCCAGCATCGCGTGTGCATTCCCCAAAAGATGTCCCGCTTCCTTGCTGGCAAGATCATTGGCAGTCTTCGCAGCCTCTGTTGCGTTATTGCCCAGGACACCCACGCGCTCACCCACCACGCCCGCTTTCTCGCTCACTGAAGATCCAGCAGATGATAGCTGATCCTTGCCACTCTCTAGGGCTCCAGACACGCTTTGGCTTACGGATGTGTATGAGTTCTGAATCTTCTCTCCGGCACCTGTGACTGCTTCACCTGCACGACCACGCACACCCGTCAGCATGTCGCCCGCTCTCTCGCCCATATCTTTCACAGTTGAAGATGCCGAGGATGCGAGGTCGCCGGCTCGGTCCTGAGTCTTGTTGAGAACTTTGAGCAGATAAAAATACAGCTGGATGATCACTTTATGCACAGATTCCTTCACCAACATGGTGATACCGTGGCTGAAGAAGCCTTTCAAGATCTCTCCTGCGACACCTTCGTACAGAGCCGCTGGACCTTCCTCACGATAGATTTTGAGGATGGCTGAAAATACCGTGCTGCGCTTCGCAAGATTCTTGACATCGAGGCCAGTCTTCTCGGCATCTGCTCTCGTTTCAGAAGATTTTACCTCCGAGGTTATGTCTGAGGCAGATTGTGGGTCGATCGGTGGTCGAGAGGATGCTTGAGCGCGCGTCTTCGCCAATGCGAAGGGGTAGGTCACAGTACTTGCTATCGCTTTACTGACAGCGGCCATGAGGAAAGTGACTCGGGCTCCTGGGTCGTCTCTCTTACTCCTTGGTATGAGGGTACGTTTGAACAGCTCGTATAAGAAGAACGTCAAGCTTGGGTTAAGTGTCAATACCAAACTGGCGGAGTACCCGGACCAAAATCCCTGGATCCCCTTCTCGTCCCGGATCTGCTGAGCTATATCTAGAACAGATGGCGTAGGCTTCTTAACATTGGATCTAGAGGCAATGAGCGAGGCAGTTTGCTTCCGCGTCACAATGTTCGAAATTGGCGTCGTAAAGAACTTGGAACATGCGCCGGCCACAGCGCCGACTGTAAGTTCTTCTAGCATAGGAAGCTTGCTTCCATTTTGCTGGATCCTGTTCGTCCTGATGTAATTATAAAATAAAAAGAACAAGAACGAATCCACGATGCTCTTCCCCGTATCTTGCACCACCCCGGTATACAGCTCTGGGATTCCTCCCTCGTCGTATATCTTCACCAGTGCATCGAAAATGCCCTTATACTCACCGGAATGTGGAATCGTCGACTCCTTGCGAAGAGTCCGTTGGACTTGTAAGCGGGTGACTATGAGGTCAAGCGGGTAGATGGCGAGGTTAGAGATGGCCGTTCCTGTTGATCCTGCCAAGGCATGGCCCAGAGCTGGCAGCGCAGGGCCCATAGGCGATTTGCCTGCTGGCTCATGACTTTGGTGGTAGAGGCTATACGCATCCTGCTGAAAGTCAGCGATAATATCAGAATCTTTCAATATTGGACGAACAAGCTGGCTATTGTAAATGTTCGACATTTTGCTTGGGCGCTCTGTTATAGAGCGGACAAAACGATTGGCAATATCTCTTGTGGATCTCGAGCAATTGAGCTCAGTGCCTGCTTCTGAGTTGAAAAAGAGGAGGGTGGAGATATTGTCAAATAGGAGAGGGGTATGTTTTGAAGAGGAGAAAGAGGAGCTTGACGGGTGACAATGTTGATCCGAGAGATCCAGTGTCGTCATTTCCTTGTGATGTGCATGCAGCCCTTGTTACCCCGGATTCTGCTGCATGCGTGGTCCGTGTCCGTGCGAGCCGAGGGCCAGCTCGGAGCTTCTCGCCATGTTTTCGTCTATTCTTCAGTCTGGGGAAGACTCGAATAAGTGTATGTGGATTCCATGGAGAAGGTTCACATCAAAGCAAGGAACAAATGCAGGAAAGCAGTCTCTTTTCCCGCAGCATCTCATGGTAGGCAGGCCACAATCATCTAAGCTTAGTTCACATATGATTGAGATCCATGTATAGCTCAGGGAGCATGGCAACGGCTTACGATTCTAATGTATGTGTTGTGACCAGCCTGAAAACCTTGCGAATTTTCAGTGTTTAGATATGGTGATGCAGATCACGGTTCGCAGTAGTTTCTCAGCCATGCTTCAGCACTGGAATGCCACGCCCGACTTCTCGACCTTATTTGAGCCACCACTTGCAAAGCCTGTCCCTTCACACTTAATTTCAACAATCCCAGGCTTAATCTTCTCTTTCTCCTTGCCCTCTGCTTTCGCGCTTTTGCCAGATGGCTCTTTCCGTTCTGTAAGGTCTGCTTCACACACATAGCAAGAGACCCTGCTATGGTCTACCTCCGGCGCATGCGGGTCGTGCACTCCAGATGGTGTCATGAAATTCGTAACGCAGCTCTTGCAAAGAACATGCCCGCAAGGCTTTGCTAACATTGCTTTGGAAGTGTTGCTGAGTACCTTCTTGCATGACGGGCAGATTCTCTGGGTTGACTTTCCCGTTGGATCTTTTTCCTCCGTAAATGCTATATCGATGAGGGTAGCAAGAGCATAGTTATGTGGTTTGTCTGCTTGTGAGGCAGGGCAAACAGGAGACTGCTTTGCCTTTTTGATGATGTTGTGTAAGACGTTGCCGGTATTTGATGATGGTGTGATCGATGGCACCCAGAAAGAGGGGAGTGTGGTTTTTGAGGCCTGCCTTTGTCAATTTTCACTAGGCAATGCGGTCAAAGAAATGAGAATTACCTTTTCTTCATCCAAAGCTTTCCTCGCCTTGGTCCTGTCCTCTCTAGCAATGCGGATGAGCTCCTCCTCATCTAACTCAAATTTCCTCTTCTCGCCACGTTTTCCACCAACGACATCTTCTTCGACGACAATCTTCCCATCTGCCCTTCCCACAATTTGCTTTCCAGAAGCTCCCACCTTTGCTTCTAGACCCATTTGGACTCTCTCAAACTCCTCCACAGCGCGCTGTTTTGCCTCATCCTCATCCTTGTTTTGGTCATCTTCAGCGAGCTTCTCCTCCTTCTCCTTAGCTTTCTCAAGACGCTTGATCTCTTTCTTCTGTGTCAAAATGTTGCTCAAAGCACATTCCCTGCAAAAGATGTCTCCATGCAAACAGGATACTGGTGATTGTGCTGGTTGTAAACACAGTCTACAAGAGGCAAATGGGAGGAATGAATCTCTAGAAAGCCGCGCGCTCGTCGAGTTCCAAGCTGATTTGGCTAGGTTCCTTTCGTAAGAAGTGAAGACAGATCTTGATGTGTTCCGTTTACCTGCAACACGTAAGTATCTTCTCGGTTATGATTCAGGAGCCACTTACTATGAGACATTCTGACTGTTTCCTTTCAAGCTATAGCCTTGAGAAGCCCTGATACCAGGAAATGAGGAAAAGGGGAAACACTCTTCAGAAGCTATATGGTCCACGTGACACTCAAAGTCGACAGCCTCTCCGACAACACCAAGAGTCACTGCTGCTTTTTAATATAACCTGTGTTGGCTATCTTTATAGGTCGTCTTGATCCTTCCAAAGCTACTTGTGCCCAGCAGACGTTTAGAACGGTTCACGTGATTAGTGATATGGTCTGCTCTTAAGGCCGATGGATGTACAGAGGTATGTCGTCCAGTATATTCCCAAGATGTTGTAGAATATTTGACAAGGAGCCGGATTGGGAATGGGCTTCTGTGCTGTGTGATGGTGTTGATAGGGAAGCTTGAGAATATCCTCAGATGTTTCTCGGAAGTCGGGTAAATGTTAATCCTAGCTTCCCCAGAATTCAACATTAATGCTGAGAAAGGCCAGAAGCTTATGAGAGTCGAAGCGACGTCACTACTTTGGTACCCGAAGGCTAGAATCGACAACTCTGGCCATCCCATATGGCATTGTCTTCACCCACGCCACTTGTGTACGATACAGGATAACGCGCTTCTTGCGCCATGTCGGCAACCACTGCTGCACCTCACAGTCCGAGTCTACCATGGCGCCTAACTTCGTCCCTCGTTATGGGTTTGACCGGCTCGTTGACCAGAGGCTTCTACTTTGGCTTGAATAATATGGAGGTTATTGGGCTCGACAGATTCTTGCAGACCCTGGATGCCAGAAAAGACGTAGAGGGAAGAGAGAGGGGCCTGATCACTGGTACGAGCCGTATGTAGCTACCATGGAATAGAAATACTGACACTTTCCCTGCCAGTGTCAAATCATGTTTGCGTGTATGTACGCATTTGCGCGATTCCATTGTCATTCGACCACTAACTTTACAGAATGGATGATCCCTTGGTATGGGGTGTTTTGCCTTTGAGTTATTCTTTCAATCCAGACAACCACAGATGGAGTCTTGGAAGCTATGATATATGCTTTAAAAATAAGTAGGGAACCATTGTGTCTGTTGTCAACCGCTTTATGCTGACCCAGCCCCTACTACAGATTCATGTCCTCCTTTTTCACCTTTGGTCAAGTCCTTCCTACCCACCGTAACGCATACTCGCCTGAACACGGTGGTCTCTTTCAACCTACTATCACACAAGCGATCCGACTACTCTCCTCTCAGCCGTTTGCTGAAAGACAGCTCCCTGTCAGTTCGCGACCAGTATCAATCAGTCCATCGAGCCCAGATATTATAGATCCCTTCTCTACTGGGGAGCTGACTTACAGCACCAATGGTGTCGACGTCTTTCCGGCGCCATCGGCGTACTCGAGCCGCAAACATAGCTGGATCCATATATTTCCTGAAGGGCGGGTGCATCAGCATCCACAGAAGACTTTGAGATATTTCAAGTGGGGCGTGTCACGATTGATTCTCGAAAGCGAACCTCTACCTGAAATTGTCCCAATGTTCATCGACGGAAACCAGGAAGTAATGGCAGCAGACCGAACATGGCCACGATTTGTACCACGGGCAGGAAAAAATATAAAAATAGCATTTGGCGAGTCGGTTGATGGCGAGAAGGTGTTTGGGGACTTGAGGAAGCGGTGGCAATCGCTTGTAAAATTACAGAAAGAGGCGTTGGTAAAAAAGGGACTGGATTCTGACATTGCTTTGGGAGAACTTACGGATGGACTGAAACATGCAAAGGAGGTGGCAGAATTGAGGAAGGAAGTGACGAAAAGAGTCCGTATGGAAGTACTGAAAGTCAGAAAGAGCTTGGGATATTCTGATGAAGATCCGAAGGAGGGCTTAGCGGAGACTTGGATTGCGGAGGGTGGGAAACAGACGGGCAAGATGAATGATGGAAGCTGGGTTGGAGAGACATAATAGTGAAGTGTACTACCACGTGCGTAGATTTCTAGCGGTCTCGGTATTCCGAGGCAAGTGCTTGGACTGTATAATTACGTGTAGGCGGATGTATCGCCTTGAATTATATATGGGTCTTCATTTAATTGAAGAAGCAAGACTTACCCAAAATGTTCAGATCAATGATGCTTTAAGTAGATCGCCTGAAAGAGTTGTAGGATAGATACTGCTTTGGCCTGAATTGCCTGGAATATTCTTCAGGAATCAATTCTCCTTTGATCTCAGTCATCAAAGAAGTACCAGTGAATCAAATCTTCTAAGCTCAAGCACTCAAAAGAGCTGAGTAACTGATACTACTTCGCCAAAATGCTCAATAACTTGTGAACAAGACAGAAAAAGGTATTTGACTTTCTATACTATTGCATTGCCTCAGCCAGTGAAGACATTGAGTATCAAATAGGACTTTCTGTTACTAAGTAGCGTTTCCCTACAAGACAAGCCTTCTTTGGTGTTTTGTAATTATTTGCTGTCCAGATTATTCTCTAACTTCTTCCTCGCTTGGTAGGCATCTTCCATCTACTCTCTTAAAATACATCACACTCTTGTAAATCATTTACTTTTTTCTAGAACTTCTCGCCAGCTGAACTCGGCAATATCACAAGCACCTCATAGTTCATGACCTTACTAAATTGAGAGTCTATCTCTTCATGACAAATCCTTTCCCTTTTTACTCAATTTCCCAAAACTCCACCACCTGCACTTCATCTACCCAACACAACCATGCCTAATCCTTCTTCTCCCTCTTCTCCACATACGCTTCCCAAGCCAACTTCCTATACTGCTCCGCCTTCATCTGTGGATCCTTCGCATTACAGATCCCCCTCCCGACAATGATAACATCACAACCCCGCAGCATGATATCCCGCGGGGTATTATACTGCTGACCCAGCGCATCTTCCTCTCCCGGCACGAATTCCGAATCATCCAACGACTCCTGCGGCGGGATAGAGCAGCCTGGCGTCATTGTTACAAATGCATCTCCGGGCAGAGAATTCAGCGGCCGTTGCGCAATGTACCCCATGACGAAGTCGCGCTGCTCACGGGCAATGGCAACGCAATGCGACGTGTAAGTCTCATCGAGGAAATTACCCGCGCTGGACATCTGCGCAAGGAGGAGGAGCCCTCGACGGCTCGGCGCCTCATCCTCATTTCCTCCCGCTGGCACATTCAGCGCCTCCCAAGCCGCCGCACTCTCGCCCAGCGCCCTCAACATATCCTTGCCGGGGAGGATATGGGCGTTGACGATATGCGCCCAGGTCACGATCTGGTGCAGGCCGCCGACATACTGCAGCTGGCACGTGCTGCCGATATCCGCAAACTTGCGGTCTTCGAAGATCAGGAAGCGGTGCTTGCGTGCCAGGGCGGCGAGCTGGGCACCCGTACCGGTCGTGGGGTGCGAGTCCCAGCCGGCGAGGATGTCGGCGTGCGTTTTGAAGACGACGATGCTAGGGCCTACTGCGTCGGCTAGGGAGAGCATGGAGGTTGCGCAGGTGATGTCGGCACTTACGCAGAGGTTGGAGTGTTTCTCGGCGATTAGACGCTGCAGGTACGTCGTGAGTGGGTGGGCTGCTGCTGCATCTTGTGGAGGTGGGGAGGCCATTATTGTGCTGGGGGGTGTGTGAGGATGTTTGTTGTATCTGGCTGAAGTGCCGTCTCTTCGGTGAGGGATCCGGTATATAAGTTTGGAGGTTTCTTTCACCCACAAGGTTCAGATATGCATGTGCATGGGAGGATCTTAGATGCGAAAGACGCGATCAAAAATTGCTGGAAAAAAATCCCACTCATGGGATGTCCCTGTTAGGCGCTGAGGTATTCTTTGACAGTGCTATGTCCAGTTATGCTCAGGCCGTAAATCCAGAGCAGAGAAACTTGTACAAAGATACAACTTCAGATAGGTTCTGATTGCTCACGCTTCAGGGTCCCTTATATCTAGCCACAGCATTGTTCTCGTTCGGATACTCAACTGAAGACTCGTCGGAATATACGTCGCTTATTTTCCAATATCTGACAGGGAGATCTTTTACCTTTGCAAGGTACTAAGGATCAATTATTTCATGAGCTGGTTACCTCCCACTATTGTTATCGCCCGACACCCCCACCTAAAGATATTCATTTCGCCGTCCAGTGGACAGAGGCTGGTAAGAAAGAAAAAAAAAATTGGGCAAAAATGGTAAATCATCGGAGCAGAAAGAAAAATGACTATAATTGTCCCAGATCTGCTTCCCTGGGGACCTCTCAAGATTTGAAGGGAACACGAGGTAGAAGGTGACCAACCATGGCTCTCACGGCAGTATCACCGCGTGAGCTTCAGAAGCAAGCTCGTACGAAGGTCGAGAATTTCAGAGCCGCGCTTAAAAGTCAAGCTGCGTTCAAGGCATATATCCAGACGGAAGACAGCGAGGGAGGCGGGAGCTGGTCATGGACGAACGAAGGTCCGTACTTGGCAACCCATTATTCAATACACAATGGCTTCGTCATTTCCAATCTTCCAGACTATATGAAGAGAAAGCAGGCAGACCAAAAAACTAACTGCTCTCTCTAGATCTCCTCCCAACCCCACTCCACAATCGAACATGGCGCGCACGCAATTACATATTCTTCTACAGCAGTTTAGCGATGGATAACTGGACATTGGGATCGAGTCTAATTGGCGTTGGATTGAACTGGTGGCAGGCCATCATCTCGATCCTAATCGCGCAAATCATCGGCGCGTCAGCATCAGCTCTCAACTCGCGCTGCGCCGAGAAATACCATGTTGGGTTCCCCATCGTGGCAAGAGCCACATTTGGCATGTACGGAGCATTCTATGCTGTGGGGGCGCGCGCGGTCTTAGCCGTGATTTATTATTCTCTAAAGCGTAAGTTGAGATGTGATACGTGGTGGGGGTTTGATGTAGGTGTTAAAACTAATGATGGATTGTGTAGTCTATGTTGGATCTTCGTTCATGGTGAACATGCTGCACGCAGTTTTTGGGACTGGATTTACAAACATCCCCAATGGCCTACCAGAATCGGTCGGATTTACAACACAGCAAATGCTAGCATTCTTCCTCTTCTGGTTGTGTCACATTCCTTTCGCCTTCTTCCGGCCGAATCAGTTGAAATGGCTGTTCACACTGAAGATATGCATGATGATCCCAGCCATGTGCGGCCTCTTCATCTTCTGCATGGTGAACACCCACGGCAAAATAGGTGCTGGCCATTTGACCTCCGCGATCCCGACGACGAGCACGGCTTGGTTATTCATGTACGCCATCAACTCGAGTATTGGTGGCCATTCGACCCTGATTACGAACCAGCCCGATTACTCTCGTTGGGCTAGGAAACCTTGGTCTTCTGTATGGACACAATTGATCTTTTGGCCCATCTCGGTTACCATCTCGGCCAGTTTTGGAATCCTTTCCACGGCGGCGATTAATAATGTCTGGGGACTGAAGCTCTGGAATCAGTGGGACTTGCTCACAGCCATCCTAGATCGCTATCCATCCTCAGGAGCACGTTTTGCAGTTTTCCTCTGCGCGCTATTCTGGGCTGTATTGGTACTCGGCACCAATGTAGCTGCGAATATGATTCCCCTTGGAAGCGATTGTGCCATGCTGCTTCCGCGGTACATGAATATGATCCGTGGGCAAGTCCTGGGCCTGCTTCTTTCATGGGCCATCTGTCCTTGGCAGATATACAAATCCGCAGCCACGTTTACCAAGTTTCTGAGCGGCTATGGATTGTTCATGGGTGGCTTGACTGGAATCATGGTTGCTGACTATTTCTTGGTCCGAGGCAATTTGTTTTTGGATCATTTGTATGACGGAAAGAAGAGCAATCCAGCATATTATTACGTGAAAGGATGGAATGTGCAGGGGTATATTGCCTATATATGCGGGTTTGCCATTGGCATTGGTGGATTTGCTGCGAATCTGGGAGCGACCGTTACGTCTCGAGCCAGAGAGGTAGGGTATCTTGGATGGATCATGTCGTTCTCTGTGTCCATGATTGTGTACACATTTATGTGCCTTCTTTGGCCAACCCAGAGTCAGCGCCTGGTAAAAAGCCTGAGCCTTCGTTGGGAAGAGAAGGTACCATTGGAGGTGGATACTGGCTTGTCTGATGAAAGTTCAGTGGAAGCGGGACAGGTAATAGAGATTGCCAACGAGGGAAGTAAAGGAGTCAAGTCTGGCTGAGAATGGATATATAATTGCAATGCTTCGAGAAACACAAATTACCAGGGGAAATAAGTGCTAGTAGCTATTCTTGCAACGATGTTCCATCTAAGATACCGATGAGCAGGACCGAAATAGATGGTGATGACACTTGACGTGATCCAAGCGTAGACGTCTGGCCAATGTCCTACTAAGGCCATAGGAATCTCTACAATTTCCCTACCGATTACTTTGGTTGTTTCATTTGGAAACTTGAAGATCGCCATCTAGGCATTGGCCCTAGGTGGAATTTCCTTGGCCTGCAAATACCTTCCAGCCGACAAGCTGAATCAATCGTGTAGCAATCTTTTGGGTGAGATTTCTCTGCATTCCTCAGTCCGCCAGGTGAACTTACAGGGCCCAAGGGAGATATATCCCGAGCAGTGTTGACGTATTCGTCTCTTGCCCGCTCAAGTCATGAGAGGCGCCCTCTGTTCTTCCATTGCCTGTTTGACTTCTGCGGCTTCGGCCTTCGCCTTGTGCTTTCGGCCCCGTCTGATTTTGATCTCCACCTCTTTCATTTCAGCGTCAGTGGATAATATCTTTGGAATGATATCCTCAACGGCCTTGATAGCTTCGCTCTGTGCCACACGCAGACTCTGTGGCGTCAAAATACCAAACATGCGAATCGGATCTTTTTGGGGGTTTGGCAGCGGCGCGTCTCTGTCGGCCGGGTTCGCCTCAGTCTGGGCACCTTGCGGAGGCTGACAGACTGCAAAGTCTACAGCTGAGGCCGTGGGGGTGATGCTGCATAACCGCGATGCTTGCATCCGCTCATCGTACAGGTCTTGTCCATATCGTATGCCTCGTTCGGCGGAAAAGTTTGCGCGAGCTAAGTGTTGGTGGACCTGCACCACAAGATTAGTACGAGAGGTTGCCATGCACCGGCGGCGCTGGGATCGACCGACAGAAGCTTGCAGCGTGCTGAGATCTTGCTTGAGCTGGGTGTAGACATCGAGAAGGTGGAGGTAGCGTGCCAACAGACCGTCAATTTCGTCCGAAAGGGAAATTGCAGAAGCCATGGAGGATTCAGACATGGCGGGTGGCTGGAGGTAGAGACTCAATTGGGGCAGCAAGTGACCAACCGAAATGTCGTGGGAGTCGAGCAGGAAAGGGAGTCTTTTAGTTGGGCCTCAGGTCGCGTCTCTTGGCTTGCCGGGCTGGGATGGACGGCCGTGTCGGGTGGATGGAGCAGGGACTGAGCTGAGGGAACTCTTCGGTCGAGTCGTGCGTGCGTGCGTGCGGGTGTGCTTGGAGGAACGACAACGACAGAAATGATGGGGACGCGGCATGGTGCAACGCGTGAAGTGACTGACTGACTGACTGGCTCCAATGCAAATGCTGGTGCCGAAAGTCAACACAAGACACGACAAGACAAGACATGGCATGACCGACCGACCGACCGTTGCTGCAAGCAGCCAGCAGCCCATCCTATCCCATCGCATCCCAGAGATTATATCATGCTGGCCTATGCCTTAAGCGCGGAACTCACTCGTCCTACTTTCCCTCCCTCCCTTAGTTTCTTCCTGGTCCTTCGTCCTCGACTCGTCCTGCTCTCGTCCCACTGGCCTGGCCTCCGCCGTTACTCCACATTGCCGCCGCCGCCGTAGGTTGTGTTGTGGTGACGCTCGTGTTGTCTGCGCCTGTCGCCTATCCGTCTCCATCTCTCCACGCCGCCCTTCCTTGCCTCATCTTGCCTTCCTCTTGTAATCCAATTCTCCCCATAGATTCCTGCCTCCCTCCCTTGCCTTCCCTTACCTTCCCCTTCTGCACTCTCCTGGCGAGTATTCATCGACCGTGTCGACTCTACGGCTCACTGCCGTGCTCCATCTGAGGCCTTCCCACTCTCTGAAGAAGCCTGCTATTGTTTCATCCGGCTTGCTGCAAGGTACGAAGGCTCCCCGTCACCGCCAGCACGATAGGGCGAGTGTGTCTATCTATTCAAACACTTCCCGTCTCGATGAGCATAACATTGACGAACGCTTTTTTTGCATCCAGTCCCGTCCAACCTCTCATCCCGGACTCGGATCCCTTCTCCAAGTCGAATCCTGCCCTCCGTCTCCTATCGTTCGCCTTCGCCTGCGCCTTAATCTCCAGCTTCCACTCCTGTCGTGTCCAGCTCACCCCAGCGCTCTGTCGTCGCCGCTCCCTTTTCTATCTCCCTACCAGTACGGTAACCTCCTCCGAAGCTTAATCTGCCCGCCTGCCACTTTGGCACATTCACTCCTACCGTCTCTTATAATTTCACATTTCCGCGATAAAGCTGCTGACCAGATCAGACAGCCCTGAAGGACGGATAAAGGTACAAGTGGAGTCGATTTCCCCGAATCAGCGAACCACCGACAACGCAACGCAACGCTCGTGCGTACCCCCAACGACCATCCTTTGTCCCTAGCCAGATCCTCCTACATCACGACCGTCGCGCACCTCAATTTTTCCCCGCAACGCATACCGACCCTCCTGCATACTCCGCAAGGCTGCCCAAGGGATTGAAGTGGGAAGAAGGTTGTCTGAGGTCTCCTTTCAAGCGGAGCTGTGTTGGATAATTACAAGACCGAACCATGGTTGTCGCAACGATAAAGTTCGTCCTTCCTCTCCCCTGGCTTCCCCACGATCAGCGGATGCATGCAGGGCACGCGATCAGAGATAGGGCTGCGTGCAGATTATGATGTTGCAATGGTTGAGCGTGAACCAAGGGATAGGCGCTGACCGCTATACAGGTGTGTCGTCGTAGGTGACGGTGCTGTGGGAAAGACTTGCCTCTTGATCAGCTATACCACGAACAAGTTCCCCTCCGAATATGTCCCTACCGTCTTCGATAATTATGCGGTCACTGTCATGTAGGTCTCCACCACCCAATGTCCTAGATCGAAGGGCTTGGCATCAAACTCGCGGCTATATCTAACACGGGTCCTCCTAGGATCGGTGATGAGCCATACACCTTGGGTCTATTCGATACGGCCGGACAAGAAGATTACGATCGCCTCCGACCTCTCTCTTATCCCCAGACTGATGTCTTCCTCGTCTGCTTTTCCGTCACCTCGCCTGCCTCGTTTGAGAACGTTCGAGAGAAGTGGTTCCCCGAAGTCCACCACCACTGTCCTGGTGTCCCCTGCTTGATTGTTGGCACCCAGACCGATTTGCGTGATGACCCTTCGGTCCGAGAGAAGCTGGGAAAGCAGAAGATGACGCCGGTGAGAAAGGAGGACGGTGAGAGGATGGCCAAGGATCTCGGGGCTGTGAAATATGTGGAGTGCAGTGCTCTTACGCAGTACAAGTTGAAGGATGTGTTTGATGAGGTCAGTGTTCAGGAAGAATTGCACCCGTGAAGGACATGCTAACACGCTGCAGGCAATCGTTGCGGCTCTGGAACCACCAGCACCAAAGAAGAAGCATTCAAAATGTCTTTTGCTTTAATGCAACTTCATTTCTCTTAGAACTTCAGAGCCAATCTGGTCAGACTGGTCATCTGGATAGCACCATGCAAGCCAGAACCGGATGATCGAGATCCAGCTTGGGATCTAATCAACCTTCCACTACATTTCACATCTGACACTCAGATAAATTCATCCAGGGCGCTGGAATGGGGTTCATACTACGGGGTAGGGCTTGRGCGATTGATTGAAAGGACACCAAACCTTTTTCCATGCACCCATAAAGGAAGGGTGTTAGTTTTATGTTTGGCCACTATCCTCTTCTTTTCATATTTTGATTTCATCTGCGTTCTGGCGATTGAGGTGTAAATGCGATATACAGACTTCTTTCCTCTTTTCCTGATTCCGATCCCTCCTTCGCTTGACCTAGGCGTGCGATATGACATCAGACTTCGCGGGAGTTGAATTGACATCGGAAACTTGACCGTCGTCTGGCCGTAAACCATCCCAATCAATCAGGCCAACGGACACCTACCTTTCCCCAGATTTCCCAAGCTCTCAGATCTCGAGCTCCTCAAGGGTCTGTTCCCTTGCCCCTGAGAAGGATGGATGACGGTGCTTTGATGGAGGGGCAGTTTCAGCTACATGGTGCTGAAGTCCTACCCAACCCAGTTCCACAGCTGCCTTGAGGAGTACACTCATATGAATAGATGCCCGATGTGTTTTCTCTGCGAAACGGCCTTGGAGTGTGATAGAATACCGAGCCACCAAATAGACCCTTTCCACTGACAAGAAAGTTTTGCGGTTGCACCCACAAAGGTCAAAAGTGGGGATTGGTTACAGTGTCGGGGAATTGATTGACAAACACAGAAGATAATCATCAGTTGAAGAGACCGCAGGCGTCGCTACTACTTCCCTCTTCCTGCTCGGCCTGGCCTGTGCTGTGCTGTGCTGTGCTGTCCTGTCTCTTAAAACTTCCCGAATCATACAAAGTTCCTTCAGTTCCGATGGCCGATAACCCCAAACGAGGGCCGATAACGTAAGCGTTTCCGGCCTCTCACAGCGTCTTGCTCGCCATTGACGACTAGCATCGCTGCCGGTCATTGGTCACTTGGCCGTCGTTGTCACGGGCGGGCTTTCTGACCTGATGGCGACGTGCGGTATGTGAAGATGGGGGAGGGTTGGTTAGACTCTCTGCTCTGGGTTATATCTTTCTTTTAAGCCTTCGTCTTCCCTCTCTCCCGCTTTCTTCTGCTTTCCTCTCTCTTATCCCTCTGCTCCCTCTTGATCAACCAAGCCCATTCCATTCGAGGGCCAACGCACCTCTTATCCTTATCATGAAATCAGCCCTCCTTCTCACTGCCGTAACGGCCCTGTGCCAGGTTGTGATTGCCCACGCCGACCACCATGACCATGAGGTCAAGAAGTTTCCTGGTCATATGAAGGCTTTTGAACAGGATACCGAAGAGGAATTGGAGAGGAAGTGGGGTTTTGAGGTGAGTGGGAGATGCCTTTTGGGTTTCTTTGTCACGCTTCTTATTCTTTAATGTTGGATTTCTGTGGTTGTGGAAGGTGTTCTGCATGGCTGGCGACGTCTAAGTATCCGATGCTATAATGATTGCAAGAACATTGGAGGCATGTAGTTTATGCCTATAGTCTTCCCAAGACGCCGGTTTGTTGAGATGTATTTGCATGTAGTCTGCCAGCAGTTATGCTAGCCAAGACATTAAGAACTGAATCCATTCGAGATGTATTAATTTGTACGGTTATCATATACTGCTTCACTCCTCAATGCTAACATACAAGCAGTGGGGTTTCTCAGGCATCAACACTTTCGCACATCTCAAGCACACCAAGTGCTTAACAACTACCGAAGTCCCCTTCGATGTTGCAATCCTTGGTGTACCGTTTGATACAGCAGTATCATACCGACCAGGTAAGTACCGCTCCTTCAATGATGAAAGCCCTCCGCTCACAAGAATCAGGTGCTCGATTTGGCCCTCGAGCAATTCGTGCCGCATCTGCTCGTCAGACCGGATTCCGTGGCTTCAACCACCGCGCGTCAATCAACCCATACACGTCCTGGGCTACTGTGATAGACTGTGGAGATGTGCCCGTCACGCCCATGGACAATGCCATGGCTCTCACACAGATGACGGCCGCATACCGCGAGCTAGGCCATCGTACACCACTCTCCTCATCAATTAAGCACCCCAAGATTATCAGTCTTGGAGGCGATCACTCTATCGCCCTTCCGGCCCTGCGAGCCCTCAACAAAATCTACGGCGGCCCCATTGCAGTTCTTCACTTCGATGCCCATCTTGATACCTGGCATCCAGCGAAGTACCCAAGCCCTTGGCCCTCGGAGCAGTCGGAGTTCAACCACGGATCGATGTTCTGGAAGGCCTCTAACGAGGGCTTGATCATGAACGGATCTTCAGTGCATGCAGGTCTGCGCACACGTCTTTCCGGTAATGATTTTGGTGATTATGAGGATGATGAGCGCCAGGGATTCTTGCGTATCTCCGCTGATGACATCGATGATATGGGTGGTCCCAAGGGCGTCATCGACGCCATCATGAACCGTATTGGCACAGAGATTCCGGTCTACCTGAGCGTGGATATCGATGTCATCGATCCTGGTCTTGCACCCGGTACGGGCACGCCCGAAGCCGGTGGATGGACAACACGAGAGTTGATTCGAATCCTGAGAGGTATCGAGGGCTTGAATGTTGTTGGTGCGGATATCGTCGAGGTTGCGCCAGCTTATGATGGAACTGGGGAGCAGACGGCCCTGGCTGCCGCGCAGGTCGCCTATGAGATGCTGACGAGTATTGTGAAGAGGGGACTGGTGGATATGGGAAAGGTTGCTGAGGTGCCTGGCAAGGATGGTAAGGGCTGGAAGAAGGATGAGTTGTGAATAGAAGTCAGGTTGGACGAGATGATGATATAAATTATTTGGTATGAGAGGCTCGATCGGGGCGGTAGACTGCAGTGAATCAGAGAGAGGAGCAGTGGACGGCGAGAAGGAGCGAAATGCGTCGAAGCATGTTGGGAGGAATATCAAAATGCCACGGAGACGCAATTAAGTCTGGGATCCGAGCCGCAGGAATAAATCAATCCCAGCGCCGACTCATACAAATAAAAATCTATTATACGAAGTCAACTAAAGCTGTGCCTTGGATATCATTTGTACGATCTTTCTCTTCACTTTCTTGCCCGTGACTTATGCGTTACCGGATTCATAGACATTTTCGCTTTATTAACGAGTCGCAGATCTCCAACGCCCAAATGGAGAAGCAGTGGTATTTGAGCAGTTATCATTAGAGTGGTGATAATATGAGTACGACTAGATCAGGCCAAGTCAGTAGGTCAGATAGAAGGAGGAGCAGATTACCTTGAAATAGTTGATATATACATATTGAACCGTGGATTAGATGGTTTGTGGATGTAGTAAGTAAGTTGTGTGTAATAGCAGAAATTTCTGCTTGTGATTGAAGCTACAAATTTAAAGAGGGGCTGGGTGTGTTAGCTGCGCCGTAGGCGTCCTGTCTACATTGTATAAGTTGTATATTTGTTCAGAGCTCCCCAAAAGGACTATTAGATATTTGGCGTGCGGACTCACAAGTTGGTAGTTATAGTACCTGCTCGCCCAAGAACTCTCTTCCAGAGTAGGTCGGCTTTTTAGTCACAAGACAATCTCTTGCACCATTATTGTCAAACTTTCATCTCTATCCAATCCACTCCGTTCTTACGTTGCGGTTGGGTTCCAATTCTTCTTCTTGCCATCCTGTCATCAGCTACGTTGTGAGACCGAATCTTATCAGTCTATTTTGGTACTCCTGAAATGCTTAATCAGATGTCAAGTCTCGGATTACGAAAAGCTTGTTTTGAGTTGAGAGTGTTCTTGCCATGAAATCGCCAAGTACCAATGGCTGGAGCTTGCTCGCTTATGCCGTCCTTTGGCTGCGGTGTTGGTTTACTTGCAAGCGCGGGGAGAGCTCGACAGGTAGAGCATGGCATTCATGGCAATGCATCAGAAATTATCAACGTCAATAGAGAAATCTCCGTTGAATGGAATCCCCAACAAAGTTGAGGACCCCCTTGGGCGAGAAATTATCGACATCACGTGCATCATCGAGACGTCAATGAATTCTCAGGCCATGTGAACTGAACTCCCGGCACCGTACCTATCTCAGAAACACCTTCACTTAGACCCCCACACTCCAAGATGATCGGGTACTTCCTCGCCCTGATCCCCCTCTACATCGTGCTATACCAGCCGATCACCAATCTCATCTACGGCACACCCGCCTTACAAATCCAAATCAACCCTGAAATCTTCCTCAACACCTCCTTCATCGCCGTCGAGGATGCAACCTCCCGCGCGCTGGACTGTCCAGCCCATACCTACCAGACACACATCCTAAAGCTCGAGCCACTCATTATCTACATCGAGGACTTCCTCACTGTTTCGGAACAAGAGCACCTCATAAAGATCAGGTACCCCGGCCTCATCCTTCCCTCCTACCCCAAACACGTGATATCAAACACCCATCGCAAACGCACATGGTCTAACCTACCTCTACAGCGCCGACAAATTCGAGCCCTCGACCGTCACGACGGGCCAAGAAACTAGCGTGAATGAAGAGATCCGCCGCTCGGAAGTTGCCTTCCTGGACCGCGACAACGTGGTGCGCTGCATTGAGAACCGCGCCCGCGCCTTCCAGGGCTGGCGAGAGAACCTGCATATTGAGCGACTGCGCACCCAACGCTATGGCCCAGGTGGTCACTATGCGCATCACTATGACTGGAGCGGTGGCAGCCGGGCGCAGGACCGGGTCAGTACCTTCATGGTGTATGTAGATGTGAGTGAGGATATTCAGGGTGGGGGGACGGAGTTTCCTCGCCTGCGGATGAAGGTTGGGGAGGAGAGCGGGATGGGGAGGTGGTGTGAGTTTCTGGATTGTGAAAAGATGGCTGAGGCGAGTGGTGAGGGTGAGGGCGAGGGCGGCGGGCTGGTGTTTCGACCCGTCAAGCGGAATGCTGTCTTCTGGGTCAATATCCAACCTGATGGCAGGGGATATGAGGAGACATGGCATGCTGGATTGCCGGTGGAGAAGGGGGAGAAGGTCGGGCTCAATATCTGGAGCTGGGGCTCTGCTAGAGGGGCATGAGGGACGGGATCTATGAGAACCGTGATGTATATACTGTATATATTATATTTGCTATAAGAGATGGATATTTGTATATACTCCGTAGATAACTATAACGAAACCATACCACAACAAATACCGAAAGCACATATCGAAAGCCATGAGTCAAACCCACCTTGAGCTGCAGAGCCAAGAACACCATTCAAACACGGCACTTGACAGGAACCCGCAGCGTACGGAGGAGGTCCGTCGCAAACATCTATATGACGATCAAAGGGTTCATAACATATAGCCCACTCAGACCACCCACGGCCACGGCAGCACCTAGCACCGAGCACACCTTGCACGTGCCAAGGCAATGCCGCGGCGGTCCTCGCCCAAGTCCATGCGACGCCAACACTTGGCGGGTGCTAGCATTGCTCCGAAACATCCAACCACGCAACCCTTCCAAGGACGTCAGGTAGGTGATAAGCATTGCAATCCGGGGGGACAAGCCGCCGAGACTGAGGCCCAAGACGAGCTGGAGGAGAAGTATTGTTCTGTCAGTTGGGGTATTTAGATATATGGTGAGGAACGCCAAGCCAGGGTAGAGGACGACGTCACGCGCAAGCGGAACAAGAGCATTTTTACTTGGGCGGACTTTCGTTTGTGTCTGGTTTTGTGTTTGGTGCCAGAGATGACCTGAGCTTTGCATCTGTAAGGCTGACGGTATGGGTGCGTTCGTATTTGTACGTTTACAAGTGGGGAGGGATCCGCGCATAAGGTATGAAGGCAATGCGGGTATTCATTACTAAGTTGATACCGGTATGTACATGACCAACCAAATCATTCGAAACCAACAAAATCCCCAAGCGTCACAAGGGACCAGTATCCAAACGCCAGCTTATTAAGAAAATCGCCGAAAAATTATACCATGTGCGATCTCATATTTGTTTCGTTGACACTGACTTTGATCATGGCTTGATCTCGGTGATGGTCATCTCGTAATCCTGTCCACTGCCAAGATTCAGATTCACTTGATCGATAGCATCAGATCCGGCAGATGTGGGAGAAGCATCAACAGAGCGCGTGTCAAGAGTTTGTCTCTTTGCTAGGAAGCATCATTAGTGATCGTCGCTAACAGAATTTGCGTGGTAAGGGAGGAAGGGGAAAAGCTTACAGTTTTGCACAGATCCACCCAGAGTTCGGATCTTGAGCATGGTGACAGTTGGGAGACTGCTGCTCTCATCACGCTTTGCAGCAGGTGCAGCAGCAGCAGCCTTTCCACCAGCGGCACCAGCGTTGACGGTAATACCGACTCCAGATCCTCCCTCTCCAGTACCCAATTGCACCTCGGGACTCGTGGTCAAGGCACCTGCGGCGAAGTTCAATGCGGCATTGAAGCCGGTGAGATCTCTCTTCAGTTTCGCGGCGGCAGCTGACTCGTCAACAGCAGCTTCAGGTTCTCGCGGTGCGATGGCTTTGCCTTTAGACGAGTTAGTCTCGAAGCCCTCTCACTGAATTGAAGTCTCTTACCCATTCCCATCTGTAGAGTTGGGTCGACAGCAGCAGCAGCAACAGTGGCCGAGGCAGCTGGAGCAGCCGAAGCAGCAGCTGGTGCTGCGGATGCTGCTGCGGATGCTTGGCCTGCAGCTGCTGTACCCGTGCCAGTTCCTGCAGTAGTGCCACTGGCACTGGCCCCGCTCAACGTAGTCATCAAGTTGGTTACATCTGTTCCTGCGCCGAATGATATTTCACCATCACCGACTACCAAGCTAGTGCATTGTAAGTGTTTGTCAGTCCGAATGGTGGCGAAAGCACTTACGCAGGAGAGTAGGCACCGAGGTTGATGTTAAGAGGAAGAGCAGTGACCGAGGTAGCAGCCAAAAGGGCGGCAAGAGTATATGAGTAACGCATCTTGATGGATGTTCTAGATGATTGCGGACTAAGTTGGATGGTAAACGAAGTTGGCTGACAATGGATTACCGATTAGAAGTGGTTTAGTAGAAGACTTGCTTTCTCTGGTGAACCGAATTGAAGGACTGATGCAAAGAATGTGAGCGCAGCTGGAGAAGAAAAGACTAGAATATGGGCGTCGACAGAAATATATATTACTCGCCCGCAATGCCTATGCAGACCCTGCAAAGCATGGCCAAGACAAAAATACGTACGGATACGGAGTAGACTTTTATCAATGCCAATGCCTTTAGTGGCGATAGCTGTTGACCCTCGCACGAGCGCTCGAAACCGCTCTCCGCCTTATTGCCACCCATTTGGTAGCTGAGGACTCCACGCAGCTTGAGCACTCTGAAGCAGATGCGCTTGTTCTAGAGAGTTCCAGGGCCGCGTCTCCCAGACAAAAGCGCCAGGGTGTGCGCTGATGGGTTGGAGGCTAGTCATGTCTGAAGACGCTTGAAACAATAGAGAAGATAGCGATGGCTCTACACTCGTGATACTTGCCAATGCTGGGCACGCTGGGCACCTTAATCCGAAGATTGGTGATGGTGGCATGAAGCCTTAGACGTTTCTGATTCTCGACTTGGCACGAGTTCAGATCAGAAGTCTTGTGGTACACATTCTGCAATTCCCCGAGTCTGGCTCGTGTTGCGTCGCTGTGCAAACCGATGTCCGGACCTAGCCTATCCTGCCAATTTTGCAACAGCCAAGCCATCCGCCTTGACGTCTCAAGGACTCTTGAACGTATGAAGCAATTGCTAGCGCTGCTCTGGGCAAGATCAAATCTCTTGCTCTCTTGGTTTGCGGGGGCATTGTGAAGAAGCGACTTGTGGTCTCCCAGCCTCTGTCAATGAGAATAGTGGAGTTGATGCTGTCGGTGGAGCTGGAGCTGGACATGGAGATGGGGAAGAGGGGACGGGTGTGGGAGTTCCTCGGCAGCTGACAAATCCGCAGTCGTATCTCAATCCACCAAAGCGACCTCATCCCTACCATTATCCAAGCGTTTAAAACAGCCCTCTAATACGCCACATTTTAGACTCCAGAAATTCCATAACAGGAGCCCATCCGCTTCTTTCGTCTTAAACTCTCTTTGGGTTGTATATAGCCTTCTCAGGTGGTCTGGAGTGGTTAAGATGGCGTGTTATGGCGTTTTGGAGGAAGTTGGTGGGATGGAGTACCTGGACGAGACAAAACTACCAATCTGCCAGATAGCTTTCGGGGTCTTCGTCGCCTGCTCCTTCAAGGGCACCATATGCCAGTGCAGATTGGTGGGGTTTATAAGATTCCCGAAAAAAAAAAGCTAAAAAAAGAACTGGTTGGGGGTCCAAAGGAGTAGCAGGTTACAGGCAGACATATCTAGCGAACGGTAAGTTTGGGGAACAGTTTTACCTACACTAAGTCTTGCAGACATAAGTATTGAATTATGATGTATTTATTATAGAAAGTCGGTAGTCTTTTATCTTCCTAAATGCGGTGTCTGAACTGGCCAAGGGATGGGAGCTTTGGAGCAGTGCAGTCTTCGAAGTGCTTTATCCGTTCTAGAAAATGAAGACAATACACCAAATCTTCTCTTCGTGAAACTAGTGAAACATCTAGCATGCAGACAGCGAAGCACCCCGTTATCACATTCTTGGGCTGTCTGTTTACGGCGGAGCTTGTAGTACATTCACACTGTGATGCCTATCGTGGTTCATACGGAGCAACTGCTTGCTCTTTAGTTAGTTCCTTCCTTCAGAGGTTCACCGCATTCGAGTGCCAAATTACGTGTGAAAGGTGAATCTGGTATTTTTCATGGTGCGGCTTCCATACATGTTCCTTGATTTACCATTCACCCATCTTACGACCCCTCTACTCCTGTCAAAACAAAAATGATCTTCGCTTTTGGATGGGCGGTAGGCAACCTTTGTGGCTTGAGGGAAAGTCGTTTAAGACCAACAAGCCGCTTAGCACATAGTAAGACAATTCCGGAATTTCGGGTAAATAGCTACGCCAAAGAAACGACAGAATATTGGGGTATGGTCCGCAGTCAACGCCTAGTAAACATAGCAAAGATATGTGCTGAAGGGCAAATGTAAGCGTCAAGCTGATTTGGGCTTCCAGATGCATATGCCTTCAGTACAATGGGTTGCTGCTTCCCTCCACATTCTGGAATAGGGTTTCCCATTCACTGCTGTCCAGATTGGCGTCAAAGTTGAGGTATTCAAGCAGTGAGTTATCCATATTACTGAAGTCATAGCCGGCAAGGGGGTCTTCTGTAGGAGCAGTTGAAACAATACTTTGTTGCGCAGGCTGATACAGAGCGGAATTATCCACCGACGGTACTGATTGTGCGACCCTAACATTTGTGGCCATAGGAGACGCAGGTTCTGCTGCATGATCCTTCTTCCACTTTCGATTGTTGAGGAACTCTCGTAACTGTTTGAGTCCTTGCCGTGCAATTGTGCTGTCTTCTTGACTTCGCTCCAACAATCTAAAGCAATCGAGAATTTCTTCGCGCCGCTTTGCTGCTTGTGGGTCCGAACGATTGTAACTAAAGTCCATAACTAGGATGACTGTTGACACAAAGATGTGGTGCACGACAGTCCAAACACTTGATACTCTGAGTGGTTCAGAGTTGTGGCCAGCCGCCATCATTTGTGATCCGAGTTCAATAACTGTTCGAGAAGATCGAAGACAGACTATTCGGCTATAGGAGTACCGTGGGTCGTGTGCACCCCGTGCTAAATACGGTCGATGAAGACGAGAAAGCCGAGTATGTAGACCAAAATGGCCCATGTTACGCTGGTATGAAATGAAACGTCGTCGATCTGCATCTTGGCTTTGCATACGACTTTTCGTGTCAAATTTGAAGAATGCAGGAGCATCATGAATTAGGAAGTGAAGCCTTTTGTCGAATTCGAGAACTAGGTCGTAGGGAAGATCTTCAAGCTCACAGCCTGCGTCTGAGGCAGCGTCTACAATATCTCGGAAAATTTCTGATGTCTTGTTGCGAAATATGAAGTATGTCATCTCAGTGGCAACGCTCATGGGTTTGTTATAATCGGGAGTTGAGCCAATATCCTCATCATCCACGTTCGCAGGATAGTCGACATTCATCTGCTTGGGGTGTATCATATAACTGCCGCACTGTGGCCCGCTCATAAATGACAACATCCTGAATATGCATTAGCTAAAGCGCCGTTGAGTCACCACTAGCCAGGCTCAGTATAGCGAGCCTAGCCCATAATGCAGTTAATCAAGCCATGGATGATCTTACCAGTCTGTGCTGGCAATGTGCCACCAAAGTCGCCGCTTCAGTTCAATATCAACCCAATCAACGTTCGGATTGTTCTGCCGACGTCGTTGATTTGTCGGCGAGTCCAGCTGGTGTATCATTAATGAACGCGCGGAGTGCATCGCCGTAGCTGCGAATGTCCTGAACGTGGCTATTGCTCCGACATTGGGCAGCACATGTTGGGCCAAGAGGAGAGCTGCCTGGATAGTTTCTAACGAGGGGATGTTGATAAAGTTGGCAGCTGATAGGGCTGCCTGAGCGAGAGACGTCCATCGATAAGAATACTCTTTGGCATCTGGACCTTTAAATAAAAATGTAGGGGATGAGTATCCAAAATATGCACTTAGCCCGAAAACTGCGGATACAAGAGCCAAATGTCGATGTTGTGGCAACTGATTCTGATCAAGGGCATCGTATATCAAATCATTCATGCGTCGAATAGTGGGCATATGTAAGATATGATAAATCCAATTGACATGATCCGCGTAATAATTGATCAAAATGTGGCCTTGAGAT
Organism: Coleophoma cylindrospora; assembly: GCA_003369665.1. Classification (NCBI taxonomy): domain Eukaryota; kingdom Fungi; phylum Ascomycota; class Leotiomycetes; order Helotiales; family Dermateaceae; genus Coleophoma; species Coleophoma cylindrospora. The sequence continues at coordinate 566,479 of PDLM01000016.1, forward strand.
CGATTCGGGAGTGTCGAGACAATAAAGGGTAAATCGAGGCTGATAGCACTGGATGGACTTATCAAAGCTTGAAATGATACTCCTAAAGAGTCTGGTGTCTGCGCGTTCGGGGTCATATAGTGCTGGGATCACATCAATAAGGCAATTTGAGGGGACCGGAAGTCAACGGACTGTTACTGCCATCTCAGGAGATGGTTTGTAGTCAAACGCATCAGTTTCCAATCGAAAGACAGCTTTCGAGAGCTCTGCATCATCACGATCTTCTCCGAGGCTAGTGTCTAGTACTGCGTAAGTGGTCTGCGTGCCCTCTTGGTGATCTCAAAATGACAGGATAGCAATGGGCTCACTCACCGGACGAAGCCGCATTATCTTGCCTCACAAGCGGCTTCGGAATGCTTTTGACAGCTAGCATATCTTCCAGACGCTTAACTCTTGTTCTGAGATCCTCAATTGCTTGACTTCCAGTCAGGTGTCAGCTCTGGTAGGAGACGAATGCTTGCTTTAAAGAGCATACCTTTGGGCCTGAGCAGAGCCATGATTTTCCACCTGGGCTGGCGGGGTGTTGAAGGAGCCATTGGCCGATTCTACTCAATACTTAATGGTCGACGGAATTTTAACTCGCGAGACCAGGAATGGACGAACCACTGGCAGATAAGCATTCCCTCTTTCGAGCCCGGCAATTACTGCACGGGAATTGCCTATCACACTGTGGTCACTCAGCATTGGTCTCATGTGAAGTGGAGCTTGATTGGATTACCTTCAACTTCTTCTCGCGGCAAAACTTGCAAGATACGGGATCTTGTCGACGGGAGTGCTTAGGCGGTGCATCTCGCTCTTGCGAGTCCAAGGCCCGCTTCAGCATCTAGTCAGAAACAGGGGAGCAATAAGACTGTCCTTAAAACGGCCGTAGTGCGTAATACGATATGCGGGGGCAAATATGTCATCCGTGGAGGGTGCAGCAGTCCGAAGCTGAGATGGAGGAGAGCCAGAGGAAATTACGGTCATGTGACCATTATTAGCGCCGGTCCATGGAATGTCCGTCCGTGGAAGCTAATCCCACCCCACTCTCCAGTGTTTTTATGGTAGATGGCTGACGAAACACAATCTGGCCTGGTTGGTCAGTCATTGCAGTTGTAAAGTTAACGATTCTGATGATGCTGCTTGTGTGGCTGATTTTGTCACTACAGTGCCAATTATTCACTCGAAAGGGTTGTACAAGACGCTTGGCCTCATTCTAAGAGTTTACGCATCACTGGGCATTAGACAGGCAAGGCTGTCTTCCAGTAACAAAATACGTAGCAACTCCTCAGGTAGGCAGAAGTATATGTACAATACTGCTCAAAATAATATTTTGCTCTCTCGCAAAAATATGACCATGGCATGTGCTAGCCTTCGACATGCGAATTTCTTTTGATTGCGACATGGGATTTATTTCTCGTTTGTACGGTATATTGTGACAGTATCAGCATATGGAATCTTCTTTCTCGCTGAGTAAATGAAACCGGGTACATTTGAGTACCTAACGGCGCAGCTGTTCAGCAACAGTGATTTGCATATCCTATTCTGCATTGTCTTGCCTTCTTCCCACGGATGGTTTCGAATTCTGGCTCCGGACCGTCCATGGAGCTTATAGTGTTTGAAGTCAACGCTGCATGAGTAGGTATGCAACGGTAGATGGGTTTAGTGCTTACATTCTGGGAGTTTATTGTCTATTGCAAGCTGTGCCGCAAAGTCTACGGACGTTCCGTGGATAGTACTGACTGAAGCTCATCTCGAGATTCACAAGATTCTCAATTGCTTGGGGGAACGATATATAAGACAAGTAAATATGATGTTAAAGTGCTATTCAAATCAATTTGCCAGAATTCCTTCGTTCGTAGAGTCTCTATGTTCTCTTTCAGTAAAATCAACCCTCGCTTCAAAATGACGGACCAGTATCCAGACGAGCAGTTGGTTGCGAAGAACCTTCCATCATTTACTCAAGAACCTCCACTAAATGAGACACGGACCGAGTTCACGTACGTGCCATAATTAATATGCATGAAACCTTTTACTAAGTGATGTAGACCACAAGCATGTTTGGCAATACTCGGAGCATTCTTCGCTATGTTCTGCTCGGTAGGGTATACCAACGCCTTTGGAGTCTTCCAGGAATATTATTCTCACACAATTCTTTCATCACATTCGGCATCCTCAATATCATGGCTTGGATCCTTCAACATCTTCTGTCTCTTTGGGGGCACTCTGATCTCTGGGTTCTTAAATGACAAGTACGGGCCTCGCGTAAGCAATATCCATCTATGTCATCAAATATCCATTACTTACAAAGTATGCATAGATCATACTCTGGACAGGAAGTGTTATTGTTCTCTTCGCTCTATTCATGACCTCCCTTTGCCAGACCTACTACCAGCTCTTCTTGGCCCAAGCCCTGCTCCAAGGCATAGGTATCTCACTCATCATGCTCCCAGCGATTGTAGTAATTTCCCAGCATTTCACACGTCACCGAGGTCTAAGCCTAGGTATAATCGTATCCGGCTCTTCGCTTGGTGGCGTAATATGGCCGATAATCCTACGTCAATTATTGACCAGAATTGGGTTCGGTTGGACAGTCCGAACGGTAGCATTTATCCAGTTGCCGCTCCTCCTGACATGTTGCCTTACAATCCGTGCCCCAAAATCTCACGGACCGAAAGAAAAGCTAGCACTCAATTTCCGATGTGTCCTCGACCCAACCCTCATTCTCCTGGCTATAGGTTTGTTCTTTGTCTACCTTGGTCTCTTCACCTTGTTCTTCTATATCACCTCATACGCCACATCACTGGGACTAGATGACAATCTCGCATACTATCTGATCTCGATCCTCAATGCTGCGTCACTGTTCGGACGGATTCTCCCCGGACTCCTCGCCGATCGCATCGGTGCTTACAATGTGATGGTCCCGGCAGCAGCACTGTCGGGGTTAATATGCTGTTGCTGGACGGCAGTCAGTAGCATGGCAGGGGTAATCATCCTCGCACTAGCCTACGGCTTTGCATCTGGTGTACGTTCTCACACAACCCGTTCACCTTTCTTCCTTCTCTCATATCCAATGGATACTAAGAATTCCACAGGCCCTCATCTCTCTCCAGGGCGCATGCGCCGCAGTGGTGGTTCAGCCGCATGACTACGGCATCGCGATGGGCGCGGTGATGAGTATCCTCAGCATTGCAGGCCTGGTGGGCACGCCTATCAATGGGCAGATCCTTGCACACTGGGGATATCTAGGCGTGAGTCTCTTTTCGGGCTTCGCGCTGTTTATTGGTGCTTCGGTGATGTGTATTGCGAGATTTGGGCTTCGGAGAGAGATTTGGGCGAAAGTTTGAGCCCTGTTTGTATTTCACTAAAAGGGGCTCGATCCCCAATGAAGAATATTTGGGTGGGTTAGTTATGTATCATCTTCTTGGTGGGAGGATTAGAATGCCTCATTTGAGTGGGAATATTTAAAGTGACATCTTAAAAAGAGGCGTCAGTAATTGACGTAGTTGTAATAATATAAAGAAATCTCTCTACTCAATTAACCACCGACAGATATGTCTACAAATCACATTTCAACAGTTTGTCCTAAGGTAACAATTCGTTCAATGCCCCTACTACCTAACTCCGAGGTCAAATTATAGAAACTCCAACAACTTCAACGCGCCACAGCCCTTGCAGACAACAACGCGCTGATACACTTGTTCACTGGGGCCACAATCCTCACAAACAACTTGGACTTCCGTCTCCACCTCCCTCACACTGATCGTTGCTCGAAGCAAATCTGCCAAGAACTCCGCCTGCTTTGCCAACACCTCCAAGAACCTATCCTTCACTGCATCCTCGCCAAGGATCTTCCTTAGTTCGCAAACCGCAGCTTCAATGACAGCATTTCTCAGGCCGGGGTTATGGCGCGTCGTACGCTCGTAGACAGATGCGATGGCGTTGAAATAAGTGTCTAGATCCGCGACGTGGTTTGAGAGGCAGTCACGGAAATTCTTGGCGCTGAGGGATTCGAGGCCAGAGATTTGTAGCGTGATAGAGATTGCAAATATGGAGATATGGAGAGGGAGAGAGAATTCGGGTGGCGTTAGTGGAAAGGTGTAACTGCCGGTGTAGAGATATTGCATCACATGGGTGATGAGAGAATTGTCGTATTCTGTAAGGTCGAGCTGGCTGCCTTCCTATAATAATATCAGTATAGCTTTTGCAGCCCACCTTCAATATGGTCGTTTGTATATTGACGTGTGATATCGGAAACTGGGAAGAGGGTACCTGGAGATCTTTGATGCGGGCCTCGAGCACTGGCGATTGGCTGCAGACAATCACCTTATGAGCTGTCCAAACAGTTTCGCCATGCACGATAGTCAAGTCGGAGAAACGACCCATGGATAAAGATCTTGAAAGTCTGTCAGGAATGCACTTTTGGAAAATCAGTGGAGACACTTACTGTTGAAGAGCCTGTGTTGGTGTCGTTGGAGGAAAGAGGCGCGAGACGTCCCCCATACTTGATTGGTTATGTTCTTCAACCTGTGCTTGCAAGTATGTTTTGACTTGTTTATGGACTCCAACTTGTGGTGGTAGTGCTTCACGTGGTGCGGAATCTGCTGCTGCAGAGGGTGGCGGAGTTGATGAAGCTGGCGATGATACTTCGGAGGCCATGTCTATCATTTGTCTTGCCGTCGCGTGACGGTATTCATGAAGTAGTTGCCAAGATGCTTCGTCCATAAGTTGGGAAGATGGTAGATCTAGTTGGATCCGATTCGGGTGGTACGCTACGTGTCAAAGAGCAAGAGACGTGTTGAGGAAGTAAGGCCCGTAAATGTGAGGCCACCAAGATGGTGAACTTTGGAGGTGGGAAGTAGCTTTACTTGCTTGACGGCATCTTATTGAAATATGATCCATAGGCCAGTCGTGCGGAAAAAAAACCAAAGAAGATGAATTCACGTCAAGATTTCAAGGAAGAATCATTTATTTCGCGTTCCTAGTTGGACTCCAACCCAGATATTTACTTTTCTGGCCAAGTTGGTTGGGGGCAAAGCTATTTGTTTCCACTCAGATTTTCTGCTTGCTTTGAAACAGTCGCTTTGTTGTTGATCTTTGTTCTGCGCAGAGTTTCAAGGACAACCAGCAGACTCTTCAATGACCAGTTCATTATTTACGTCCACTTGCTTCTTCGACTTGCTTGGAAGTTCGTCATCCTCATATTTCTTTCCCGTCACTTCCAACTGAATGTTTCTAGAAGTCAAACCACACTTTCGATCAAATCTTCTCCGCCATGGGCCGTATAACAAGACAGATCCTGTTCCGAATACCACAAACGCACCACAAATGGCTCCTCCGATAATGTCATAATGGTCGCTAGCATTATTGACCCCGTCCCAGAATGGCCCCGTCGAGAAATTGGCAATGAGGGACAAGAGCTGGATAGTTCCAATGCATATGGCTACCATAACTGTGATTGCACTTAGGACAATGGAGTAGTAGAGAATGGCAATCGTGTCGCGGGCCAAGTTCGTCGATGTATAGACAGTCATCATGAGCGCACCATCAGTAGTATCAATAAGACACATCCCAGCTGCACAGTATCAGTCATAAGAAGTAATCATAAACAGTAAACTCGCAAATTGAATTTTAGTCATACCAGTGAATAGGAGTGGAAAGATGAGAATCAGCCAGATGCTCGTTCCTTGAGCACCTTGTAGAGAGGCTATACCAAGGACGGCGATTTCACTCGAAGTATCGAAACCAAGTCCAAACAAAACCCCAAGAGGATACATCTTCCAGGGTCTATCAATGAACTTGAAGACCCTTTTGAATAATCTTACCATGATCCCACCACCTTCAAGATTGAAGCCAGCAGCACCAGGTTCAGCAGCATCGGTGTTAACTTCTCCACGCGATATTTTCCTCAATTGCTGGACCAGTTTGAGCAGGATCCATGCATTTCCAATACCAAGCAAGATAAGCACTGCGGCGGAAACTGAGGTGCCAATGATGCCACCAACATTTCGAAACCCCTCGAACCTTTGCTCCAACGCTCCAGAGGTTGCAGCAACCACAATACAGGTTATCACGACAATCGTGGAGTGGCCCAGACTAAAAAACGTGCCAACGGTGACGGGTTTAGAGCCTGTTGCTACCAATCGTCTTGTCATCAAGTCGATGGCTGAAATATGATCTGCATCCAGGGCATGCCGAAGGCCTAGTGTGTAGGACAGAATTGCCGATGAAGAAAGAAGGGGATGGGAGCGTAGGACTATAGCTACCGCGACCCAAATGAGAATGTTGACCACAGCGAGAATGAAGATAATTCGAACAGCGGGGAAAGGTAAGATGCGAATGCGGGGTGGGATTCGTTCCGTGAGCTTCACAAGCCAGTTTGGTCGCGATTCTCCTGCCATGATAGAAGCAGATGGCGTTGAATCCTCACCCACCAATCTGCAATGTGCCAGATAGACCCAAAAGAAAGAAGAAAAAATAGAATTTCAAACAAAATAGAAGCCGAGAAAAATCAAAGTGCTGGTAAAGTTGAAATGCTTAGAAGCTTAGAGCCCCACGAGCCCCTCAATTGCTAGCACGTATTTTCTTGGCGCCGGGCTACGCCGGTGGAAGAGATAGCTTCCTCTCGACTTCGACCCTCTCAACCCCCATCTTTGAACTCTCGTGAAGATGGCCTTCGGAAAATTGCGCCCGTGTCCATAAGGATATTTTGCAGGCCTTTCAGCAACTCTCGAAGAAGAAATTTCTCGTCGCTCTGCAATGCGATGTGCATTCTCCCGGACGATAGTGCCGACTGGAAAGCAGAGCGTCATGTCTTGCAGAAGCGTAAAGTGTATTCAAAATGCTGCCTGCGTCATCTCTTTGCTCACAGTCCATCGCGCCCAAGCAAAGATTTTGTGCCCAGTACGGAGCTGACGTCTCTCCCGACAAGATCGGTCTCCTCTGAAGACACAGACATGACAGAGGAACAGTCCGTAGGCGTTGCAATAGGGCGAGGGCGAAGTTTGCGAGAGCCTCAGGCTTTTCTACTGCTGCACAGATACCAGCGACATCTGCCGCGTACGCTGCATTCTTATCTCTCTGAGATAGTGCCCTTGCTTCCCTGACGTCTTCCGACTGCAGTGCAGTTATCAGCATGCGTAGTCCTCCATGCCTTGATAAGCTCCCTTGTTCTGGATATCTCTCGGCCGTGCTGCTGATCTGGCCCCGGGTGCTGTGTTCATTATCTTATCTACGGTACCTTACAGTACAGTCGACACGGTACTGTACAGACACTGGGTAGCAACGGGGAATGCACACGAAGATAAGTACTTCGTGCTCACATATTAGAATGCAGCCCGCCATTTTATTTGAGTTTCGTTCCATTTCTAAACGCACAAGGTAATTCAACATGACCACCTTGAACTCCAATACCTATGATCCTGAGAAAGGTCCGGCGGAGAAGAGCGGTCCCCTGAGAACATCATCGGATGTCGTCGATATCGCGAATGGCGAAGTCGTCCAGGATGAGGCTATCTCCAGCTCGTATTGGGGAGTATTGGGGAAATGGTCCAGCAAGCTTGAGAACCTAGGTGTCGAAGCAAGAGGCATTCAACCGGTCCTTCCGGGCGAACGAAGCCCTCAATCCATATGGGGTTTATCTGCCATTTGGTGAGAAAGCCCCCTTAACGTTCCTCTCAGAGGCTGAAACTGTGCACTAATCCGCAATAGGGCATCAGCTGGACTCACTATGGGAACCTTAACAACGGGGATCTTAGGACCATGGTCGTACAATCTTACCTTCGGACAAACTACCGCGATCATCTGGGGTTGTGGAGCTATAGGAGCAGCTTGTGACGGATACCTTGCCACTTTTGGAAAGAAAAATGGGATGAGAGCTTTGATCAATTCACGTTACGCATTTGGATATTATGGAGCTATGGTCATGGCCTTCTTGAACAACCTCACCAACATCGTTTATGGCATCCTTGCTTGCATCCAGGGTGGCCAAAGCCTAAACACCTTGTCGCAAAATCATCTGCCAACAATTGCTGGAATTGTCATTGTTGCGGTTTTGAGTTGGTTCTTGGGCGCTGCTGGCTACAAATATATTCATTTCTATGAACGGTAAGCCTCCCCACACTCTTTATCCTAATCCACTGCTAACTCGAAGAACAGAGTCGCTTGGATTGGTCCCTTGATAGCATTCATTGCACTATACGCCGTTGGCGCACCTCACTTTGCAACTTCTCACCCTGCTCCGGAGATCTTGGACCCCAAAACTCAGGCTGGAAACATCTTGACATACATATCGATCATCACTGGGTCTTACACAGGCTGGGTTGCTATATCGGCTGACTACTATATCTACTTCCCTGTCACCACCCCATCCTGGCAGATCTTCCTGATGTCATTCCTCGGGATCCTCGTCTTACCCGCATTTGCTATGACTTGCGGTGCCGGATTTGCAACTGCACTGTGGACAAACGAAGCATGGGCTGCCGAATGGAATGCTAACGGTACCGTGCCGGGACTGTAAGTTTTGCCGCCCCGTTCCCTGGGATATGTTAACTGAATGATTGCAGCGTCGAAGTTGTTCTACGTCCACTGGGTCCAGTTCGATATTTCTTCATCTTTATCCTCGCTTGGAGTATGATCTCGAACAATGTCTTCAACTACTATTCCGTCTCCATTACGATGCAACTATTCGGAAATGGAGCTTTGCGCGTCCCTCGTTACGTCTATACTTTGCTCACCATGGTCATTATGATTGCGGTCTCCATCGCTGGTCGGAATTCTCTCTACAATGTTCTCAGCGATCTTATGGCCATTATTGGCTATTGGACGATCATTTATTTCGTCATCCTCGCCGAGGAGCATCTCATTTTCAGGTCCTTCCTAGGCCGGGGATGGGACCTGAACGCCTGGAACGACAAATCCAGACTCCCGTCTGGTCTGGCATCAATCGGAGCCTTCTGCATTGGTGCTGTAGGAAGTATCCTCGGCATGTCGGAGGCATGGTATGTAGGAGTTGTTGGGAGGACCATTGGTGAGTATGGAGGGGATCTGGGTATTGAGATGGGATTCCTCTTTGCAGGATTGACATACCCATTACTAAGATGGTTGGAGTTGAAGTTCGTGGACCGATGATGTAGAACGGTCAGTCATCCTCCATCCGGCTTTGCTTTACGATCCTTACTCATCTCTTCCAGTTTATTGAGTCATTCGCGCAGAGAGAGGTGCTCTTCGTTGATTTCATTTCATGTCATCATATGGGAGCGCCGTAGCTAGCATCCCCAGTGCGCAATCTAAGATCTCAGTGGCCTTCATTACACGGCCCACCCGGGACGCGGCATGGGGGCTCCATCATCTCACTTTCCCATCAGCTTGTCGTGTTCCTTGCATATCAGATCATGTTTGCTTTGATTTGCTGCCTGCATATACGGAGAAGATGTTGGAGTCGTTCTGGGCCAACTGCGATAGTAGCCGCCGCTGATGAGAAGGGATGTGGTGGTCCTACACGGACTCTCGAGCCGCAGCTCATCAGGCGTCCGATAAGCATCGGTATTCTCCGACCAGTCCTGTTGTCTGAATCCCAGTGTTGTCGAGCTTTTTACAGAACTTTTGCAAAATCAGCGTAAGAGAAACTCAAGCGAGCCATACTAGACGCCCATCACAAAGCCGCGTGCCTTGATTCGGCTTAAAAGCCATCGACTGTGCAGCTCTATCCGTCTTAAGCGACGAACCAGTTGTCTAAGATTTTCCCAAGCGAAAATTCTCTGCAAGGGGGCAAATCCCCACACGTGATGGCCACCCAGCGGTGCTTTTCCGACATGACTCCCCGTCGAAGGCGATGGCCGAGCTAGCAGATTCTGTCCATGCCATTCTGGATGACTTCCATATAAGTGTGCTTCGTGGCAGCTCTTTGTCTGCGATTCATGGACCCCCATTGACTTGACTCATCCCGCATCGCCTGACTTCCTTCTCGACGACTTGTTGTGGTACTGGACGACGTGAGCACCCTTGAGCCATGGAGCAGGTAGACAGAATTTCAACGGCGCCGCCGCCCGTGGCTGAGAAGAAGCCCATGGAGCGAACAGCATCGTCGGGATCCAGCCACGACATTGAGAAGCGTGTAGGCACCACGGCCGCCGTGGCACGCAGGCTGAAGCCGCGCCATCTACAGATGATTGCCATTGGTGAGTGATGACAACCGGAAACCATTCGGGACTGCCCTCCTAATACGGTATCCAGGTGGTACGATTGGAACCGGTCTTTTCATTGGTAGCGGTTCGGCCCTTGCCAAAGCTGGTCCCGTCGGAGCATTGATTGCCTACATCTTCGTGGGTTCATTGGTGTACTCAGTCATGATCTCGTTGGGAGAGATGGCTACCTACATCCCCATCACGGGAGCCTTCACGCAATACGCAACCCGATTCGTCGATCCCAGTCTGGGATTTGCCATGGGTTGGATTTATTACTTCAGTTGGTCGCTGACTTACGCTCTGGAACTTACCGCCACCGGGTTGATCATCCAGTACTGGGATGAGCGCCTCAGCATCGGTATCTTCATTGGTGTCTTTTGGGCGATCATTACTGCAGTCAACTTTCTCCCCGTCAGCTTCTATGGAGAGTTTGAATTCTGGTTTTCCACGATCAAGGTCATTACCGTGGTTGGGTTCCTCATCTTTGCCATCTGCATTGATGCTGGTGCCGGCCAAAACGGCTATCTTGGGTTTCACACGTGGAAGAACCCTGGTGCATTCGTGCCTTACCTAGTTGAAGGCAATGAGCCACTTGGCAAGTTTGTTGGTTTCTGGGCCGTCTTGATCCAAGCTGGCTTTTCGTACCAGGGAACGGAGCTTGTTGGTATCGCGGCTGGAGAATGTGAGAACCCACGCAAAAACGTGCCCGCGGCGATCAAGAAGACTTTCTTCCGCATCTTGATCTTCTTCGTCTTTACCATCTTCTTCATCGGTCTTCTGGTTCCTTCGGATTCACCGGACCTACTTTCGGCGGTCAACTCCGGCTCTACCAATGCTGCTGCGTCGCCTTTTGTGATTGCGGCAAAGCTTGCGGGCGTCAAGGCTCTTCCAAGCATCATCAACGCCGTGCTACTTTTCGTAGTCCTCTCGGCTGCCAATTCCAACGTGTACTCCGGATCTCGTATCCTCGTTGGTCTCGCTGAGGATGGATCAGCGCCCGCTCTCTTCTACAAGACCGACAAGAGAGGTGTTCCATACTACTCGGTTGCCTTCACCGCCATGTTTGGTCTTCTCGGATTCCTGAACTTGTCCGCTGGAGCTGGTACGGTGTTCACCTGGCTGCAAAACATCGTAGGTGTTGGTGGATTCATCAACTGGGCATCCATCAATGGCTCGCATATTGCATTCCAGCGCGCACTGGCCGCTCGGAACATCCCCCGCAACACGCTTCCCTACGTTGCGTGGTGGCAACCATACTTCGCCTGGTATGGTCTTGTGTTCAACATCCTGATCCTCCTTACCCAAGGCTTCACCTGTTTCATGCCCTGGGACACGTCGAGCTTCTTCGCAGCATATATCAGTGTCATCCTCTTCGTGGTGCTGTATATTGGACACAAGATCATCAAGAAGACTAGCTTTGTGAAGCCGATCGATGCAGATATCGCAACGGGCTGTGTGGATTTCTTGGATGATAGTCAGTGGAGCATTAGCGCACCGACGACGATATGGGGAAAGGTTAAGGACATCGTCATGTGATGTGATGCTGGATCATGATACGTTTTGCTTGCTTGCTGTCTTTCATGGCTGAATGTGTCTTTTAGCTAGGCTTGTTATCTTCGCATAGCTTCGGTGTTGGTACATGGATTTGGGGTTTCTAATGGTTAATGAAAATGTCTCTTACTCAACTCAGCTCTGACGCGTCTTGGACTTACTCCGTAGTTCTTGGGTCCGCAAATCTTGAAGGTGCCAATTGCGCGAAAAACAAAGCCTGGCCAATCGCAACTCAGGTGATTTTCCAAACCCATTCGCCCAGTCGGCGCAGCTCCATGGAACCAGCCCATTTCGGCGTTTCCTCCACTGCTTCTCAAGCTGCACGACACCAACACAGCCACGGTTCGAAGAGCCCCCAACGTCTCCAAACGTCTTATACCACCCCTCTCCGACGGTAGGTCCTCCGTGACCCTCGATCTTTTTGCGCACGGCGAGTGCCGGCAGGGCCTCGGCAAGCAGTGCGGTGCGGATGCGCAATCGTCTCAAGCATGCGTCTCAAACGGCGTTTCGGATCTCTCGCTAAGGTTCGCCATGGCGACATGGTATCATCCAAGCTCGGCGCGGTTGGTGTCAGTGAGCACATCGGACTGCGTCGAACATGCTCTCGGTCGTCTTCTCGTGGTGCCAATGCCATGATGATACCTGGGGGGAGAAGCAAGGGATGGGCTGGCTGTCCGTCGACTTCCATCTGAGGACACAGATCTCGAAGTGGGAGGGGCAACGTCATCCGTGTCCGGGTCGTTTGGATCGGCGCCGCACATCACATCCAACCCAGCCTTCCATCATCACCTGCCCCAGGTACAGTAGTGGCCGGTGTCGAATCGAACGCGCCAGGAGCAGAACCTCACTGATGTCTTCATCAGATGGTGTTTCAAGAGCCCGCCACTAGGGTTGCTCTGCTCAGTCGTCCCCAACTGCAGCATAAGATGGCAGGCCGGGCTGCCCAACCCTGTCCCGTCCACAAACTTCACACAACCATAGGTTCATGCCGCACTTCCTTCCACCGAGGACCCCGAAGAAGCTTCCCTTACCAGTTCGGCCGTTTTTGCTTCAGTCCTCCTTCTGACCTGCTACTATTGTGGGTGCCGGCTGCTGAGAGGGGGTATGTATATATCCACTTGTCGCATCGCCCCTAACTTTATTATTTCCGTCCCGTATCCTCTTGGCTCTCGCGTCTTGTATTATTGAGTCGCTTTCCCTTGAAGGTTGACGTTCTTTTCTTCTCAAGGTTCTGCGAACCCGTTTCCGTCCCTATCTTAGATTCGCTCTCTTTTCTCCGTCTTCGATCTTTCGCTCTCCGATCTCTGTCTCGACGTTGATTCGTCTCGCCTCTCCTTATTTCCAGCGCCGGAGTCCACGAGAATTCGCTATAATGAGAGCCGGTTCTTTCACCTTCGTTTCCGTCGCCGCCACGGCCACGATGCTGGCTGGGTTGGTCTCTGGCATGACCCCATCGGGCGTGTTCCCCCAGAACTCCGAGAACATGACCAATTTCTATGATACTTCGACCGCTGCGACCAATGGTGTTAATATCCCCAAACGGAGTACGTTTTTGCTTGTCCCTACCGCACTCAGGACTCGGCTCCCTGGCGCGTGCGCGCGCATGGTGAATTGTAGATGTACTAATTCCCCTCCTCGCTTCATAGATACCAACATTGCGCCCACCCTCGCGCTGGACAAGGCCATCGCAAACAAGACCTTCGCGGTCGTCATGTTCGATCCCGATACCCCGGCCACGGGCGTAGGCGGCAACGGGACGAATTCCTTCCTGCACTGGTTCCAGGACGGCCTCACCTCGAGTGTGTCGGAGGTCGACGTGGCGGGCAAGAATGTGACGCCATTAGTGAATGTCTTGCATGTTGCGGCGCTGCAGACTTATGTGTAAGCTATGCTATTTCCCTTGTTCGCTATCGCTTTCGCGTGTCTCTTGCCAGCACGGTTTCTGGGGCAAGAATAAGGAAGTCGGTATGCTGACTTGCGTATGTGTGGCCACAGACAACCAAGTCCGCCAACGGGCCAAACGCATCGCTACGTCCAGATCCTCCTCGATACCACGGGTGTAACCGGGTTCGTAGTCAGTGCTGCAACCGGGAATGCGACCACCTCGAGGACAGGCTTTGATATGAATGCCTTCGTGCAAGAGTCGGGCCTTACGGTTTTCAGCTCCAACTTTTTCAATGTCACGGGTGTTTGAAACCCGGGTGGGTCGAGGCAAAAGCGAAGGAAGGAGGAGGTTCGAGACGTGAGTGGAAAGAAAAAAAGATTATAAATTTTGGAGAAAGGTGGTGGTATTTTTTGTAATGGCAACTAATCGCTTCTTGAAGAAGTTTTTACCTTCGTATCTAGCAGCTAATGCGGTCCCAACCGAGGACGAAAAGCTTTCTCAATGAATGACACGTGCATGCAAAGCCTCTCCTTAACGTACGTTTGATGTACACGGGTGCATGGAGAAGAACATGATTTAAAAGTTGAACTGTATTGGTATAAACAGTTCCGAGCTTCAGTAAAACCTACACGACCATCATTTGGGGACTATAGGAAAGAATGCCCGGATGGAAAGGCGGTTGACAACCCTTCCAGCCCTCCTCCACACTAACCCCCCATCCAACCCATCCTCCAAGTGATAGCCCACCTCCTAAATCCAGACCACGAGCTCGCAAGCTCCAACTCTAAACCGGCCCCATACTGAGCGACGGCATCTAGTTCCCGACCTTAGCTTCAACGCTCCTCGGACCCACCCATTTAGCTTCCTCCCCGTTTCCCAGCCGGCCCTCCTCGTCTCTTGACCTCTGTCAGAAATCCACTCCACCAAGTGAGTAGCGGCACTTACCCCACCCCATCGTCCCTCCCTCTAACGTCTTCGTCGACGTTGCTGGTTGTCCGAGCTCGTCGCAGGGGATCGATATCCCCATGGTTGCAGGCGTGCCACCGTGTATGGGTCCGTGTGGCTCGCCCATTGTGTATAGCCGGATGTGCGGCGTTGTTGTTGGATTTGGCCCAGCGTGTAGGGCACCTCGCGTGGTGGCGAGTAGTACTCCTCGTTTCGGGCCTTCTTGGACTTGAAGAAGAGGAAGCACATCTTGTAGGATCTGTTTATGGCGTTTGGGGGTTTTGTTGGCTTGTGGGTGGGTGTTGGAAGGTGTTTTGTTGCTGTTGTTGGTTTTGTTGTCAGGGTTTTCGTGATGTTGTCGAGAGATGGGTCTTGGTTTTGGTTTTGGTTTTGTTGTTCTGTGTTTGTATGTTTGTGTCGTGAAGAGAGAAGAGACGGGAGAGAGGGAGGAACGAGGGGACTTTATAGACAGAGGTCAGCTTAGTGCAGAAGACTAAGTATTGAATCTAACGATCGTTCCTCGTAGTTTAAACCACTTGGTAAGTCTACAACATAGGAAGGTTCTACCTTGCTACTCCGGAAACCTCCCTTTGAGTAGGCCTTCACGCCGTTGAACCGTTCTGCACACTAAATGCCAACGGTTTATAATTGTCCTCTCTACTGGTTCTGGCTTACTGCCAGATGTTCACTCGGAGTTTATTAGCTTAATCATTTACTTCGAAGATTGTCAAATAAGCCAAACTTTTAGTGTATGTCTATCTCATATGGTACGAAAGCCATGCTTGACCATTTGCCTCGTTTTTAGCGCTAGAGAGTGTTTCTCTGACTAAACCTTACTGTGTGTGCGCTTTCTCTGAGATTGCAGACATCATGATTTCCATCTCCTCAGGTGTCTGATTTAATTAATCCTCATAGTTAGACATAGTTGGATTCTACAAGTGCGGACATCCTCGTCGTCTGGAAGCCAGAGCTTGAGCTAAGCGAGGTAAATGGTTATAATAAACTACTCTCCATGAATAATCTTGGCATTAACGGCGGTGTTAAGCTGGGGAAGCGACAAGTTATCTTGTAAGACTTTCGTCGGAAGTCCTCAAATCTTGCCGACATTCCTTGGCCCTTCATTGGCTTGGTTGAAAGTGGGATAGCATTTCGATGGCTTATCGTTCGAATGCCCAGAAATTGTCGTTGCGGTTTACCATCTTCCATATTGACCTTCAGCACCGAGATCAAAATTTGTCGAGACTTGAACAGTAAAATCTCGGGGTTTTATCTTACTGAAGTCTTTCTAAGTCCATAGCTTATAATTATACGAGCTTGTAAGTCCATATCTTACCAAGACGAGCTTCTCAAATATACGGCCACTGTGGACAACGTACTGACAATCATGTCAGTATCTACGACGTGGATTTGAAGCGTGTGAAAGTTTCAGCCCTTCGAAAACAATTTGGAGACAGATCTACCGGTCTATCATGACAGAGCCTTGGAAACTAACTGCCACAGAGGCTTCCGAGCTCCTTCGCAAGGGTGACTTGACCGTCGAGGAGTATGCCAAGTCACTCCTATCACGCATTGATGCACGCGACCCTATCATCAAGGCATGGGCATATCTCGATCGAGATTTCATTCTCGATCAAGCACGAACGCTTGATTCCATCCCAAAATCGGATCGTGGGCCACTGCACGGCATTCCCATTGGTATCAAGGATGTCATTCTGACCAAGGATATGCCCACACATTATAACTCACGCATCTACACTTCGCATCCCATCATGTCCGTAGATGCCGCACCTGTCATCACCCTCCGAGCGGCAGGCGCGCTCATTTTCGGAAAGACTGCAACGACGGAGTTTGCGGCTACCATGGAGGGCGGCCCTTGCGGTAACGCTCATGACCCTGCTCGTACCCCGGGCGGTTCGTCCTCGGGCTCCGCTGCTGCTGTTGGGGACTATCAGGTTCCCATTTCGTTGGGCACCCAGACGTTTGGGAGTGTCATTCGACCGGCTGGCTTCAATGGGATTTATGGTTTGAAAGTAGGTTTGCAAGGCTTTCATTTCCATCTTTCGAATCTCGTGGAACATGATTGTGACATTCTTCCTAGGTGACCTGGGGAGCCATCTCCCGCGAGGGTCTAGCACAGTACTCGATGACCACCGATACTCTGGGATTCTTTACTCGATCTGTAGCCGATCTTGAACTTGTTTCTCAGGTCTTCCAGCTCGCTGACGATACCCCGATTCCATCTTCTCCCTTCTCTCTAGCAGGCGCCAAGATCGCGTTCTGCAAGACTCCCGTTTGGGCGAGAGCCGGGCCCGGCACTATCGCCGCTTATGCGAAAGCGCAGGAGATCCTCAAGAGTAAGGGTGCACTAGTATCTGAACTGGAGCTGCCCAAGGAGTTTGAAAGGTTGCCCGAGTGGCATGGGAAGATTTTGGCTGGTGAAGGCCGAACAAGCTTTCTAGGGAGTATGCACTCATCCTCAGCATTCTCAACTCGCTAACATTGCTTTCCCCTTGCTTGGATATGCACCCACTGACCATGCTTATAGATTATTTGCTAGCAAAGGACAAGATGGCAACATCCTTTGCGGCTATGGTCGAGAACAAAACCCAGCTGAGTCGGAAAGCACAACTTGAGGCTTACGATGGTTGTGCTCGCTGCCGCTGGATCTGGGATGAGATTGCCGAGGATTACGATGTGATTATCACCCCAAGTACCGTTGATGAAGCTCCTTTGGGCCTTGCTTCTACTGGTGATGCTGTGAGTGAATATTTGATTTCCAAGTTAGCCGTAACCATCCGACAACGGCGCCCCCCCCCCTGTTGAACTTCTTCGAATATTTTTCCTCAAGTCCAGAAGCAGGGCTAACAAGCCATCTTGCCATCGTAGTCTTTCAATGCAATTTGGACGATATTACAAGGCCCGGTTCTCAATGTACCAGGTTTCAAGGGTGAGAATGGTATGCCGGTAGGTTTGACGCTCGTCACCGCTCGATATCGAGATCTGCACCTCTTGCATGTTGGTGAAGCGGTTGGCGAGGTGTTTACGGCTGAGGGCGGATTTGAATACAAGCTGCTTTAAGAGGTCGTATGCCCGACTCTTGATGCTCCCTTTATGCTTTCCGTTGATGGAGATAGCAGCAAGATGATCCGTATTAGACGATGGAACGAAGGTAGCGGGCCTTATATATCACGGTATAATGATGATATTACTTCTCCAACCTCAGATTATACAATTCCTGGCAAAGACTTTAAATTAGATGTGGCCTGTCAACTAATGGTATTACAGGAGGTCTCCTGCCCTTTAGTATGAACCCTGCAAGTCCTTTCTTTCGACGAAGCTCCTATAAACAGGACTTTTCTCGGAATCTCGGATGTTGACTAACACTACCAGCCTTGAGTTGCGCCATGTTCTGCCGAAAGAAGAAGACTCCCAACTGTGCTGTAGAGTGCATCCTTTGAGAATGTCTACGCGTCGGTCGTGGTCTGATTTGGTGGATACAACAACTCTTACTGTTAGGTTCACCACAAAATCAGCCAGCTAGCAAGGGAGCTCGCTTAACATGCAGTCACCGCTAAATAGCGCGCCAAGGCATTGCGTTGTCAATAGTGTCGACGGCGCATAGAGTTCAAGGCAAACAATTTTGCAAGAGTGTGTGTAGTTTGAAGCGGGTTGTGCTCTCTGGATGTTCAGGCCATCTGCTGTCATGCTTGAAAGTACATTCATTAATAAGCTTTTAGCGCTTATCTAACTAGCGACATAGCCCGAACGAACCGGCGATGATAGCATTAGACATATATGAGTCCTTAGACAGAATGTATCGCGAAAACTGTGCTGAACTGTCCAAAATATATCGGGGCATCCTCTTAATAGATCTAATCTAATGTCGGTGCCTAGCCCAGCCTTATTATATGATATCCTCGGCTAGGCTACACTGGAATTTCGAGCTAGAATATTGCCACAAAGCAGATTGTCCTTCAATCATGCTCTCGGTTTTATGCCTAAGATGCTTTCGCAATCTTACTACGCTGCATTCTTTGCTCAGGAGGTAAGCGCCAATTAAACGCAAATGCATCCACACTCTGAGCCTCAGCCAAGAAAGCTGGGAGGATCTTTAAGTCCGAACATAATACCCGACAAACACCATACCAGAGAGTACCAAACAATGTTCTCTGGATATCAATCCGATGCCCTCGTTGGTGGGCATGGCATACTCCGGAATGGACGCTGTGAAAATCCAGCCTGTGCCAACTCCGGGCGCAACATCTCCGCAAGACGTGAACCCCAAGGGTCAGTTTCTGCTAGCTTAAAGGGGTTAGCTTGACAGTGCTTAGAAGAGCGCGTCAGTCAAAGAGAGGAGAAATCTAAGCAACAGAAATAAGAAGGGCAACATCCAGGACCAAACTGTAGACCATCCGGCGATGCACGTGATTGCAATTTAGCGAGGAAAGCAAGCGATGGACGAGTATCTCTGGATGCCTCTTGCTTCTTCGGTGCCATCGCTGCAGGCCGCTCAATAGGGAGATATGGTGCCAGTAACGATATAATGGAAGCTCCAATCAAAAGCAGATGCCTCATCCCTCGCACTGGGCATGCCGCGCTGGACAACGTCATCATTGATGACTGAGCTGGACGGTATGGGGCGAGCAGAGGAATCGGACAGGCAGCAAGTGAGACTCGGGGTTCAGCCAGGCGCACGCAGGTCTCGAAGATGGCCCGGCTCATGGGCAAAGGATGCAGCCTCTTCGCCCGCAGAGCAAGCCCTATCTGTCTTACCCAGCGCTAAATTGCACGAAGCGAGCACACGAATGAGATGGGAAGGGGCGTCCTCAGGCTGAATCGGAGCGCTGGCCCTCATGGCCGAGCAGGAATCGACAACAGCAGCAAGGGTGCTTTAGAGCAGCGAGGACCCGTTGTCTGCACCTGCACCTGCACCAGCCCAGCCCAGCCCAGCCTTTGTCGCGCAGAGGAATTTCGTCGGTTAGTAGAGGGGTCGCCACGGTCGTTTAAGCCAGCCTAAGCGATCCAGCATCCTTCTTAAACCCTCGCCGACCTCAATCTTTCCTCGCCATAATCTTATCATTCCCAGCTCCAGCTTCCACCGCGGCTGCGCGTCAACCCTCCCATCTGCGGCTTTCGACCACCACGCTTCCTGCTCCCCTATCGCCCAGCACCGTCTCGGACCGCCCTTTGGCTGGATCGGCTGCGGAGAGGATGAGCGATCGCGCATCCACGGCTGGTCCGACGGACCGGCCTGAGAAGGAACCCAAGCGCAGAACCAAGACAGGTTGGGCGTCCTGTTCTGCTCGCACAACTACTCCTACTAACTTCAGAAGGCTGCCTCACCTGCCGGAAGCGCCGTGTTCGCTGCGACGAGGTGCACCCCGTCTGCTCGGCCTGCGTGCGACTCAAGCTCGAATGCGTTTACCCTGCACCCCAACCGCACCTCCCGCATAATCTGGGTCGTCCTCCTCAAACCACGGATCGCCCTCGACCTGGGCGCCCTCGACTCTCTGGCTCGACGCAGTCAGCCGACCGCCCTCGAAATGGACGCCCGCGCGTCTCGACGACGCCCTCGCGCGAGCGCCGACGGCAAACGGAGGGCGGCCTTGCGCGATCCGAAGACTTTGATATGGTAGGTCAGACTATATGGGGATGGAATGCACTGGGCTAATGGTCTTCAAGGGATCGGGCGCGAACTCGAACATGACGGGCTCATCCGCATCACCCAACGTGTCCGCCAGCGATGCTTCGTGGCTGCACGCCGAGCGAAAACCATCCGAAGTTGCGAAGCGCGAGCCAGGCCCGTCCTATCCCGAGGTCATGAATGGGATTTCTGCCCATATGGATCCTCCCAAGCCGGTCGTCAAACCCGGAATACCGGAAGGATATACCGAGTGGACCTGGCGCGAAGATGACAATAGGCCCTTCACCAGCGAGGAGATGAAATACATGGAGCGCGTAAAGCAATACGGCATTCGCAAAGAGGATTATTACGTTTACCTCCATTTTCATCTACATATGGTGCACTTTTGTCCTTACCGCAATGCCACGGATGATAATCTGTACCAATATATCTGGCGCCATCACGCGCTCTTCGAAGTGTCGCTCTATAATGCCATGATGGCCTGGTCTGCCTTTCACTATCAAAAGAGCCGAAATCGCGAACCGGTTGATGCTGACAAGCGACATGACTGTGCGGTAGAACGCCTGCAGGATGCCGTTAGCAAAGGTGCTCACATTGACACCATCCTTCTCACCATGTGGTTTCTCATAGAGTATGAGAGAATCTCGTCGCGTGGTATAGACAAAGTACGCTCGTTGCTGGAGCATGCTTCTGCAGCGGTCAAGGAGGAGCTTGGTGGCGACGAGAAAAATGCCTTGAACCGCCTTGGCCCCATGGGATCCTTGGCCCTAGTATGGATGTGTGAGGTGGACTGCCAAATGGCTCAATTCGACGGCGTTGGCCGTATCCTTCATCAGCTGCGCGACTATCCATACATCATTCAAACCATCGAGGACAAGGCTTTGTCATCACCCATCGACATGGGGAAAGAGTGGGCCGAGAACATCAAAACCCACAGCAAGGAAGAGCTAGCGGAATTGCAAAGCTGCATGAAGTTGAGCCTCAGAACGACTTTCATTACAGGCCAAGTCATCCTTTTTGGGCGAGGCCAACAACCACCCTCGCAAGCTGACTACAGAGCTGCCGAGGCCGAGTTGGAACGCTTGGAGAATGCCATTGAGTGGGCCAATACCGAATCCTCTGAAATCGCAAAGGACATCGGGGAGGGCAGATCCGACTTCAAACACGTGACGCTAAGTGGACTTGCTTACAACCGTCTAAATCTTCTGGCTCAGTACTATGTCATCATCATGTTCTATCAACAGCACGGACCGCAGAACTATCGAGACTCGACGCAGAAGGAGATCAGGAACATCACAGAGGGTTGTGCACTTCGTGTTTGCAAGCTTGCATATCGGATTGCTGCTGGGCAGCCACTTATTCCTCCAGCTATGCTGTACATTCTCTTCATTGCCGGAACGGTGGTGAAGGACCCCATCTACCAAAACTGGGTTCTGCAAAGATTCGACCAAGCGAAGCACTGGGGTGATAACATTAGAAGAGCCCACAAGGTGTTGGAACATATCGTTGAGCAACAAAACCGCACCGGGATCTCTTACGATTACGTCGAGGTAATGAAAACCTATGGCAACTTCATCATCTAAAAGCGAGAAGTCTCTTTATGGATGCTTGCCGTTAATGGGTATTGCATGCCACTTCAAATGGATCGTGAAATGGTCTTAGTCTTGATCATTGCCTGCATGACACATCTGCTTACCTGGTAAATGATTAACTGAACCCACTGCCGCTTGCTGTGCTAACGTAGACAGGGCGACAATTGTTCTTGTATTTTTCTGTAGATCAGCGATCATAAAAGAAGCTCTTTGTACTCTAGTACACGGATTTGCTCGGCATAGCAAATTTCTCCTAGCTTTTGTTTGTAGTAATACTAGGAGTACGGGCGGCTCGACCTATATCTTTTAGACTCATTACTGGGTAGCGGCTATGCTTGTCGATAGAGCGCTACTTGCCATATTCCTTAACTCTTTATCAATGTTGCTGATTTGGGAGTTGAGGCGACGCTTTGAAGGAAATTTGCCCAATCTTCACAGTTTCCGGTGTTTGGAGAGCGAGAAAATCTGGCATTTGGTGCATACGGTACTGGTGGTAGCGACTAGCGGGATTCAAAAAGGCGTTCATTTTTTCAAGGGTGACACCCATTTGCAGTCTCAACATAACTACCATAATCAACGCTCACATCAATTGTAATCTTGCGTTTAAGAATCTGTGCTAGCCTTCCAAGAAAACCATCAAAGCTTGGGGTCATTTCGAACCTTCCACATTGACTAGAATACGGGAGGACGTACCCTGCCATCTTTCTGATCTGTTTGTCAAGCTGCATCAACTTTTCCAGGATTGTCATATCTATTGGGTTGATTTGTTTGTCAAGTGACATCAAGAGCATTCTTTATGGTTCAATTCTCTTTCAGTCTTTGTCTGCAAATACGTCACAAGGATTTGGGATCGACCCGTACCTGGACAACAAAGCTGAGTTATATGATGTCCTATAATTAACCTGGACCAGATCCGATTCGTTCTGCGTGACTTTCTCAGTGCCCAGACCGGGAGCAGGAACCATGCTTATTTCTCTATCATTTACTCGAGCATCAATAGCAGATGTGTATCGCGTAGCGAGGCCCAGAGAACTCCAGGTGCTTCCTCAGCAATGTTGCCTCTTGCATAGCAACCAAATTGAGTGGAAGCCATCTAATGTAGCCCCAACGAGTATGTATAGCAAAATCACGTGGTGTCCGTCTTCTGCCACATCTCAAAGACATACTTGATCCCATTCTCTTCTTGTATCCCCTCAGGAACATCAATCCCCACCCATGCTTTCAGAAAATCATAGCTCTGCCTCTCCCAACCGTCCCCACTCCCATCCGCATTCAGTTTCAGGGGAAAGAAGGTATCGCAGTCGAAGTCTTCCAAGATCCTAGTCAGGAGAATGAACTTGGCTTCCTTGAAGTCGAGCGCGGCCTGGTAGATCTGCGCGCCTCCAATCACGAACACTTTCGGTGATTCGGAACCTTTAGTCTCCAGTGCCTGATTGCCGATAGCATTCATTGCACCGTCTATCGAGTTACACTGTATGGACCTATTTCCAACTCCAGCAAGACCTCCTGACTCGGGATGTGACCGACTGATAATAACGTTTGTTCTCAGTTTCAGCGGTCGGAACTTTTTGGGAATGCTTTCCCAGGTCTTTCTCCCCATGATTACAGCGTTTTCATTGGCTTGCTAGGAACCGTTAAGGATACATCTATATACAGAACTTTGGACTTACTCCTGGCTTCGTCGTCTGGGTTACTTGAGCGAAATATTGCATCTCTTTCCTTAATCCGGTCCAGGGAAGTCCTCCATTCTTTCCTATACCCATGTTCTTGCTCGTTGCCGCAACAATAAGCGCGAGTTCTTTGGGGAGCGCCATGCTGATCAGGGGTTTCCAGGTTTAGTCGAGCTCCACTAGATTTCAAGCTTTCTTTCTTAAGGATGTTGAAAGAAAGTGAATGAATAAGCTCAAAATTAGACGCGTGATCCTTTGACCATACTTAACGCGTAGAGCTGGGAGAATATTGTTCCGGATAGGAAAGCTTCTCACCGCCTTTGGAATAGCCTGCGATAGCTTTGTGCCTCGCTTTGGCTTCAACGGCTTTATTTCTCCATCCGCAGCACCTTCAGTACAGCTCCAGGCTCCAGACTCTGCGACCAAGCTTCAGCTCGACTTCAAGCCCAGGATCGTTTGAAGATACCTGTTGCTCTTCGATAGAATATGCGAGCTTTATACCCTCGATTTTATTAATGTCTTGCGCTCTCGTCCATTAGGATTCCCTTCAAGCCCGACTCACGACCTTTTCTCTTTGTCAAACCGTCTCCTCGTCCAGGGCAGCGCAAGAGGAATCCCAACTGTAACCCAATAGTCATCGCATTCTACACCAATATATCTCTCGAAATATTAGTCATGGATCTTGCCCAGATGCTCGTGCGCTCCTGCGTGCGCTCGTTCTACGATACCAAGCATATTCTTGTTGTCGATGCGCTGATCATCCACTCAGCGTATGTCTTTTGCACAGTGCTCAGTACCTCTGCTAAGGAGATGTTGACACCGCCACTAGGTTGCGCGATGATGATATGGCCTATTTAATGGGCATGAATACAAAAGAGCTACATAAGCTTTGCGGAAGGCTGAAGGAAGATCGATTTCTGGCAGTGTAAGTTCAAGGCATTGGCGCGGATGCTCTTGAAGTTTCTAACCCGGAGCGAAAGGCATACCCGACCAGAGACAAAGGAGGGCCAGCAGCGTCCTATGAATCGCACGTACTACTACATTGATTACCGCGCAACCATAGATGCCATAAAATGGAGGGTGTACTTGATCGACAAGCAAGTCCAAGGAAATACAGTGCCAACAGATGAACGGAAGGAATACTTTTGCACACGCTGCAAATCTGAATGGACTGTTATGGAAGTGCTGGACAAGTGGTCTCCCTCAGGCTTTCTCTGCCACAAGTGCGGATTCCTCCTTGAACATGATCCTGACAGTAACCGCGGTGGCCATGAACAATCCACGAGGTTGAATGCACAGTTCAAATTCATTACCGACCTTCTCCCTAAGATTGATCAGGTCGTGGTTCCAGAAAACACGTTTGAGCAAGCGTTGTCGTCGGCCCGACCAGTTATGCGCGACGAAACCAATCCCGCAAGTATCACTGCGCCAGTCGATTCCTCAGCACACAAACCGACAGCCGTCAGAGGTCTTGCCAACCAGGGCCCAACTTCAATCTCGGTTACGCTCACCACGGAGAATGGCCCAACGGCCGCCGACAGAGCGGCAGAGCAGGCTCGAAAAGACAAGTTTGCTGAACAGAACGCCATGCCTCTCCATTTCACTCACAGTACAATCACCGGTGAGCAGTTTATGGCTGGTGGTCAGCCCACGAGGAGTGCTGAGACACTTGACGTTGATAAAAAAGATTTGGATCTCAATACACCTTCCATCAATGGAGATGGTGCCGAGATCGATGACTATTTTGCTCGCTTAAAGGCTGAACAGGCCAAGGAAGCTGAGCAGGAGCAGGATGAGGAATTTGAGACGGATGAGGAAGAAGAAGACGACTTTGAAGACGTGGTACCCAATGGCACGGCGTCGGGCAATGCCACGCCTTCGAGTTCTCATGGAGGTGTAGGTGGTCCAACTTCATTCCCATCTGGTATCCTCAAGAAGGGCGGTAGTGTATCTGGAAGCGGTACAAGTACAGGAGTGACGAGTCCGGTAACAGGACCTGGCACTCCAGACGATGGCCGTCCTTCGAAGAAAGTCAAGATAGAAGAGCCCCCAATCAAGGATGAAGAGGAGAGCGAGGAAGACATGGTCTTCGAGGATGTATGATCACAGCGGGATTAGGGTGTAGCATGATTTGATCGCAAGATTCCTTCACTTGTCTTTCAAAGGCGTTAGGGGACGGCACAGCATTGGCATTGGCGCAAGAAAATCTGAAGTGGGCAGCATAATTGGGTCTAGCAGGTCTGAATTACAAGAAAGCTATAAGCCAAGCCTTCAGACACTGAGGAATGGTGATTACTGCAGTCTAATGAGACCTTCTCCCTACCATGAGTACGTGCCACGATTCTCCCACCACTTGATTACTATCCGACATAGTCCAGACTCAGACACCCCTAAGCTCTGCGGTAGAGAAAGCCTGCCCTATACTCTTATGGTTTGAAGCCTTGCTGTTCAACCTGGAGTCGTAAGCCAGCCATAATCAATGGGTAGATGGTGCACAAGTAAATCGAGCATTCCATCACGTGCAAGCCAGTTGCAATGCACATCCGTGGGTAGTCATCCTTGAGTTTTGCAAGGCCGAGAAGGAGACACGATCTCGAAAGAACTACAGAGCCTAATCGAAACCCGATGTCTGGAAAAGAATATCCCTCTCCTCCATCTGATCTATCCAGTTTGAGAACCATTAGTTACTTGTCCTTCTTCTCCCCCCCCTTCAATTTATCCAGATCGGCAAAGCTGGTCTGACCCTTCGCAAAATGGAGTTAGGTAAAGGAGGAGACGCACGTAAGACGAGAATGCTACCCTGCCGCCTGTGACCGAAGTCTAGTGCACGCCCTCCTCTAGTATCTTGCAACGTCAAGCAGCACAACACACGGCTCCGAGGGGCAGGCCAGCTAGTTAGCCTTCGAGGAAAATGGCATTGTTACCTGGCGCTTTTTTCAATATCTTCGAACATGTCATCCCTTGTTCGCATATCCGGGAACATCCTGATGCGCTTCGTCGAGGCACGGGTGAGGGGTTGCGATTGGCTGTGGGAGAGGGAGAGGCGGTTACGGTCATTGCTGCGCATGGTAATGGGCTTCCTGAGGTAAGTTTTGTATATATATTAAGTTCGGTATCTGGGTTGGGATTTGATTCTTATGATTAGTCTTGGCGAGGAGATTGACAGCTGAATTGGTTCTTGGGTGCTTATGTTCGTGTTTATATACGGAAGAGCTCTATAAGCAAGTGCTCTTCTAGTTTCATGGCTGAACATCCTCCGTTTATTCTACCAGTGTCGTCGGTATTGTCTTCTCTAACTGGGCCACAGGAGACATACGAGCCCCTTTGGAAAGAACTCGTGAAACAATGTGCAGCACGTAAGGTCAAGATCCGAGCAATTTGAATGGCAGATAGTTCCCATTGAGGAGCCAGTGGAGTCCTGAACGAGAATGCCCAAGGAGACGACCGTACATGACCTCCGTAAACGTCTTTCGCGAAAAGACGATCCAACCCATCGTTGGTACGCTCACTCGATGGGCACCATCTACCCTTCCGCACCCGCCGGATCCGTGACATTGACGACCAGCAAAGCCCAGGAAACACGATCATACATCTGGTGGAATTTCCGACCACGCGACCTTGTGGATGCGGAGCAGAGCGGCAGTTCAGATCCTATGCGTGATGAGGCGGCAGCGCGGTTGTTCATGCGTACGGAATCCCGGCTGGCGTTTGAGCAGTTGCCGCACTTGAGACCGATGGTGTTGTATCTGCATGCTGAGCAGAGTAATATCAACATCCCGCGGATCTGTCAGGTGAAGTTGAAGGTGACGGGGAGAGGATTGGGGGAAAGTGGTGGGGTTGAGAGCAGGATGGTTGAGGAGGTGGTGTTGAAGGGGAGTCATTTCATTCCCTTTGAGAAGCCGCGTGAGTGTACGGGAATTTTGGGAAATTGGCTGGAGAAGGTGTTAGTGAGAGATGGGGAAGATAGGAGAATTTTGGATGAGAAGCCAAGTGGGAAATCGGAGAGGGATGGGTTGGTGCTTTCGAAGTTGTGGTTGGAATAGGTGAAGACAGGATCGCATAGTTGAGAGACCGACGAGGGGTGGGAAGCTGTAGACTGAAGGAAAGTAGTCGAAGCCCGACACCATTGACTCGTCTTCTTTGGTTCTTGATATTGAGTATCTGATGAAAGCTGTTGTTACAAGCTTGAGACTATCTCACAGACCAGGTGGGACACCCATTGAGCGATATTTTATGTGATGTGTATCTTGAGGCAACTGAAATGGCCTTACGCCCTAATCTGAACCACTCATGGGCTCGCGTTAAACAAAGTCGTTGCCACTTTACTTTCCAGTATAATCATAGATCATACGGATCTTCCTGACCTCGCTCCCCTTGGTCACCACAACCCTTCTAGTATAGCGTCTCTCGTCTCCAATCATGGCAAACCCCCAGACTTGATTGCCCGTCCATCCGTTAACACTCTCAACATAACCTTGCATATGCAGCTCTCCGGATGGACCAGTACCCTCGCCTTCCTCCAGCCAGTCCTCTTTCAGATAGTCATCATCGATCTCGCCCGAGTCAAAGGACAACAGGCGGTTCTTGCCCGTCACCTTTCCAAAGATCCTGTCCTCGTGGTCGCGTTCTGTCCAGTCCATGGTTCGATTCTCCGTCGTGCCACCAAGGCCGGCGGATGCTGTTTGGACGATGTCAATGTGTACCATTCCTTGCTCATCGACATATTGTTTGACGTCGAGATACACGCTTGCGAGGCCAATTGCCTTGCGGGTCAGCCAGCCGACGCCCTGAAGGGCCAGGACCGGATCCAGGTCATCGGAGAGGCTCTTGTTCTAGGGATGTCTTAGCTATCAGGGCGTGGAGGAGGGGTACGTGCGGGCATGATGACGTACCAGGGTGAATTTCCCCGTCAAATCTCCAATGTTTACTTCTGGGGGAGCAGCCATTGTCGGTGTTAGCAGGTGTTGAATAGAGTTATCTGTAGGTATGCGTGAGCGGCCTTCATCAGACAATGTTCCACGCCAAATGGAGATACCGCAAGGTACAAGGCGGGGTCTCCGGGCTGCAGCGGGGCGGGAGCGCTTACCTGATCCGAAGATTTGGTTGGAGCGCAAGGCGGTGGGGGTCGACGTCGCGTGCTGGGACGCAGAAGCAGGAAGCTGATGGTGCTGCGAGGACGAAATGGGACGGGAATGGCAGCACTACTTATATCTGGTCGTCGCAAGAATATCCTCTAGCTGCGTAGAATCCTTCACATTCATGGTGACGGGGTTCCGCATCGCTCTCGCTTGTACCGAGGTCGTGCACATGCTGCGATTTGCTGAAGGCTTCGGGGCAGCTGGGACGATTTAGCCTAGGAATATACGGACGATGTGATGCGCCAAACTCAATGGCTTCCTGCATGGATAAAACGAGCTGTCAGGAAAGTGATAGGCTCAGTAACTCCAGAACGACGGTCAGGCACGCATGGGAAAGCTGAGGATCGCACAGAGAATCTTCCCCAGAGGGCTTATCGAGTATGGGGAGAGCACGGATAACATGAGACAGTGACAGCTTATTCGGAGCGGAAAACCAGACCTCCTCTCGGGAATACTAGGTGCAGCCCCGGGATTCATATTCCCACGTGCATTTGGCCGGCGACCAATCGTGGCCTCTCCGTTTGCTGTGACCGTCCGGCTGAAAAACGGCGGCATTCTAACAAGGCTGACTCGCTTAAATGGAGCTCACCAAATAATTTCACTCGGGAAACTTCCGTCCTCGGACCTTTGGAACTAGCTCAGTGTTAACTGTTCTTCACCGTGACTCGAAGGATTGCAACTGCATCACCAACATCCCCTTTGTCAATTGCCGGTTATCAATTGATTCAGAGCATTTTAATTCCGGGCTGCTGAGTTCCAGCCTGTGTGCCTGCTGATAGTACCTTTTCTTTCCCTCTCACAATGCTTCCCCAACTACGGATGAGGGCGAATGCCTCGTTGCTCACGGCACGGAGGTCCTCCCAATATATGTTCGTATCAGCGCTCCTTCGCCCTGCCAACTGCTGACCTGGATAGTCGATCGCTCTCATCAACCTCCTCCTTCCGCGCAAATGACGCAGAACCAAAACTTAATAAGGTTTCGGCCACCATCACACAGCCCAAGTCTCAGGGAGCTTCGCAAGCCATGTTATACGCCACGGGAATGACTGAGGAAGGGTTGAACAAGGCCCAGGTTGGAATCTCATCCGTGTGGTACACTGGAAACCCTTGCAACATGCATCTCCTGGATCTGAATCACCGAGTGAAGAAAGGTGTGGAAGAGTCTGGGTTGATTGGGTATCAGTTCAACACCATTGGTGTCTCGGACGGCATGTCGATGGGCACCAAGGGTATGCGATACAGTCTGCAATCAAGAGATTTGATTGCCGACAGTATTGAGACCGTGATGGGTGGACAATGGTACGATGCGAACATCTCGATCCCAGGTTGCGACAAGAACATGCCTGGTGTGATGATGGGCATTGGACGTGTCAACCGACCTGCCCTTATGGTTTATGGAGGAACCATCAAGCCAGGCTGTGCCAAGACCCAGAACAACGCCGATATTGACATTGTTTCGGCCTTCCAAGCTTATGGACAATATATCTCGGGCGAAATCAATGAGGAGTCCCGTTTCGACATTATCCGAAATGCCTGCCCTGGTGGCGGAGCTTGTGGTGGAATGTACACTGCCAATACTATGGCGACCGCTATCGAGACTTTGGGAATGACCCTCCCAGGCTCATCGTCCAACCCAGCCGAGTCCCAGGCTAAATATGATGAGTGCCATGCTGCCGGTGCTGCTATTAGACATTTGCTCAAGGAGGATATCCGACCCAGCGACATCATGACCCGACAAGCATTTGAAGATGCCATGGTTCTCGTCATCATTACTGGAGGTTCCACCAACGCTGTTCTTCATCTTATCGCTATGGCCGACGCCGTCGGCATCAAGTTGACCATTGATGACTTCCAAAAGGTATCGGACCGCACTCCATTCCTTGCCGATCTTAAGCCATCCGGAAAATATGTCATGGCCGATCTCTCTGCCATTGGAGGAACTCCATCTCTCATGAAGTTCTTGCTTAAGGAGGGTCTCATCGATGGCAGCCGTATGACTGTAACCGGTAAGACTATCAAGGAGAATCTCGAGAAGGTCAAAGATTTCCCAACCGACCAAGACATTATTCGTCCATTCTCCAACCCAATCAAGAAGACCGGACATCTTCAAATCCTTCGTGGCTCCCTCGCACCCGGTGGATCTGTAGGCAAGATTACGGGCAAGGAAGGACTTCGTTTCGAAGGCAAGGCCAAGTGCTACGACGCTGAAGATCTCTTCATCGAGGCCCTTGAGCGTGGCGAGATCAAGAAGGGCGAGAAGACCGTTGTCGTCATTCGCTACGAAGGACCTAAGGGTGGACCAGGTATGGTTGAGATGTTGAAGCCCTCATCCGCCATTATGGGAGCCGGACTTGGCAAGGACGTAGCCCTCATCACCGACGGTCGTTTCTCTGGTGGAAGCCACGGATTCTTGATCGGTCACATCGTGCCCGAGGCACAAGAAGGTGGCCCTATCGGTCTTGTCCGTGACGGCGATACCGTGATCATTGACGCCGAGAAACGTATCCTCGACCTCGTGGTTGACGAAGCCGAGTTGGAGATCCGAAGGAAGGAGTTCGTGCCCAAGCCGCTCAAGTACACCAAGGGTACTTTGGCCAAGTACTCCAAGTTGGTTAGCGATGCTAGCCACGGCTGTATCACTGATAGTGATATTGCATAAACAAGGGGTTTGCACGAGCGACTTGTTTTGTATATTTTCCTTCCCATATCTCGGAGGTCAAAATGGTTTCGCTCTCATGGTTAACTGGTACGGGGTTTCCTTTTTGTGTGTATTGTATAAGCTATTTATCATGGAAAAGTCTGCATCACTTAGTCATATCCTCACTATGTTCGACAATGCGTATTGTGCAAGAGTGCTACGAATATCCCACTGGATTCTAATCTGCCATAATATTCAAAATTTCTTTCTATCCAATTCTATCGCCGTTGTAGACCCGGCCATTGGGCTAGTTGTGTATACCGCAACACTGAACTGAACTGCTTGGCTTATAGCTCATCCTGGACATCATTCTTGGTGTCTTCGCCATCAGCATAAGAGGAACCACGCTTAGGGAGGTACCTGATACCACGAGTAGGGCCTGCTCACAGCACAAATTAGCCAAACATTCACAACACCTTCAATCACCGAACCAGATCTCATGAACGTCGAAAAGACAGAGAAAGACTTACAGTTTCCTCTACCGCCCTTCCCAGCAGGAGCGGTGGCCACAAAACTGCCTGTCTGCAGACTCCCCTTAACATTGAACGAATACCATGCCTGATTCAATTTCCCATACGAGCAGCCCAAGACCACCTCCGAGCCTGTAACCTGCGTCAACGCCTCCTGGATCTCAGCCTTCGTGTACGTCTTGCTATAAGTCGGCGTGATGCCCGCCGCGGCCAGAGCCTTGTAGGTATCCAGCCCCTTGAACACCTCGACAGCCCGCGCGAAGAAATCCACCACTTCAACCCCGCTGTTGTACGACGAGGCGTAGCAGGAGGGCGCCAGCGTGTTGACGCATGTTCCGTGCTTGTTCCATTCGTGCTGCCAGAAATGCTCGTTCGTGCCACTGTTCGGCAGCCAATACTTGTCCATGTCGGCTAGGAGCGACGTCTGGCCGGCTGAGGTCAGGATTTGTGTGATGTTGTGGTACTGGGGTGCTGATTTGCAGAAGGTTGGGTATGTGCCATCACAGAGATCCGGCCTGGCTTCCGTGTTAGATGGTTCTTGAGGGGTGTAATGCGGGGTGTCGAAGAGGGGAAGTGGGGATGTTACCAGAGTCCATGTAATGTCCAGCTGTCAGCCGGTCCCACGGCTGGCACTGCGTCCCAGAATTGCGTGCTCAGGAGCTGGCCACCGGGGTAGATGAAGCAGCAGCTGTCTTTTGCGGCTGTGCTGTTGTGGCATGACAAGGGTGAGTCGGAGGGGCATGATGGTGCTTCGGCGAATGGAATACTTGCGACGCTGCTGCCGCTGCTGCTGCTTTGATGGGAGCCGAAGGGGAGTTGAGAGAGCAGGCCCGACGCAAAGGTCAGGAGGGCCTTGAGAGAGGTGGTGTTGCTTGCCATTTTGGATGGTGGGTGATGGTGCGAGGGTTGAGGCAGTTCTGGGGGGACGAGAGGTAGATATAGCACGGTGGAGGAATACAGTCAGCGTTGATAAAGCTTACGATAGAGCACAGTGATAAGATAAGGCGGATAGTATAGTATAGGATCTCCAAACCCAAGATGTCAGGAATAGATGATGTGCAAGCTGATGGATGATTGACGTTGGAAGAGGAAGACGACGGAGAGGTTCAACGTCAAACGCGGAAGCTTCCTGACGGGCCGTGAGGCAGCGGCCCATGATTCGGCAGCTGGAGGTAGCTTAAGCTTGATCCTTGCTAAACCGAAAGTCAGGGTCTCAGTGGATCTGCGTACCTGCGTCATTGGTGCCACGTGACAGCCTGCGGAAATGAGAGGGTTGTGTTGACACCGTGGGGTCGGCCATGCAATTCATGCTTGGGGTAATGGCAAGATTGGAGTCTCCATAAGAATGCGGCTGGCCTATATCTGGGGGTTTGCTATCCTGCTCCTGATCACTGCCTGTAAATCCTGCTGCGTCGTTACCGTAGGTCCTTAGTCGAAGCACTTATCGTATTTCACGAGGACAAGACTTACAAGCCCATGTTCAGCTCAACACTGGCAAACTACAAACCCCTCCTTGGTATGCTACGGGATTGTGCACAATCTAAAATAGAGCAAGATAAGGCATGCCATTTCGACCGTTTTAGCATATGTATAATATATTCTCCGAACTCGTTATCTGCCCTTCAGCTTCCGCTTCTGGCTTGGCGCGGGTGCAGCGCGGATGCAGCCTGCCTGCGGAATATTCCTCATCCGGCTAAATCCAAACACCAACGTCCTTGATTCCAGGCATCAATAATCAGTACCTACAAAACCACATTACCTCTCTAAGTTCCATCTTCGAGTTGCCAAGGTCCGAGCCATTTAAAATTTACTTGTTGTGACATAGTTCTTTGCTATCCGCGCATCAAAGGAGAAGATTAGCCCACTTACGCCGCAGTCCGTCCGAATCCATCGTGACCTTCAACACGTCTGTGCTTGGCCCAAACTCAGCCAAGCACCATTCACTCAGGCTTCATCCTGTTCCTAGAGAGGCCTTTCGTGCTCGCGGTCCTCCCATCATGTCGACCGAGGTCTTTCATCTCTTCCCGAACCTCCCGGGCGAGATTCGTCTCAAAGTCTGGAACTACATCTTAAAAGAACCGAGGGTTGTCGACATATCCTGCGAAAGAGGACTTCTACCCGGTTCACGACGTTACGCCAAATCGTTTGGTTCAAAGTCTCCGCCGCCAGCCCTTCTCTATGTCAACCGTGAAACACGCTACGAGGCTCTGGCCGTATATCAGCCGTATTTCGAGACTGCGTACTCGACCAAGTGCACCTATCTTAACTGCGACCAAGATGCGATAAGACTAAATGACAGCACGCTGACCTACTTTGGAAAGCAAGAGCGGAGCTGTATCCAAACGATGATAATCGAGGTATCAGACTACTCATACTTTGGCCCTTACTATATGGAAACGTTGAAGACCATGTCGAAGCTGAAGAACCTCGAGCTCATCTCGAGCGACGGCGTGAAATACAGCTGGAACCAAGCTAATGATCAATACGTCTGGTTTCTGCAGGGCGAATTCGAAGAAGCGATGTCCGCAGACCCCGGCTGGGAGTGTCCGCGGGTCAGGATCGTATCGCTGCATACTGGTGCTGAGATGGCGGTCGTCGATGGTGGGGCTTCAATTCCGGGTTGGGTGAACGAGTCAGTCCCGTTTCTGCTTGAAGGTGTTTGGCATATTCCCTAATCGTATACTGCAGTGGACCCGTTGAACCAACTGTCTTACTGGGCCCGCTTGTTTGGACCTAAGAATGGCATCTCCGGTGCTTTTGTACGCCTGGGAATTGGGCTTGACATCATGTCAGCACTCACTTCCGATGTTAGAAGCCCTCAATGAGGGTTATGAATAATGAGACTTATGTTGCAAGACTGGAATTTGTTTTGCACTTCCTGCGTGTAGTCACTGTTTGAAATCGCAAGAGCGTTGTACGCAATCAGGTCATTCTCCCATCCATCTAGGTTGAATGTATTTTCTAATTGCTACCCAACGATACCTCGCTCACTACTAAGTACTCCACTGGATAACCTCCTTGCCTTCCAGAATACCACCATAATTAACATTAAATACAAAATGAGCGCGACATTCCGCGCAGCCATTTTCATTACCGTCATGCGTACCGGTATCGACATGATTCCCACCTTCAGTGCTAGTACTAGCATCGACATCGATCCCGGCATCAGCAATACTGCTTCCTTCGTCACTGGTACCAATACTAGCACCGATACGCATTTCAACACTTCTACCTGGTATGAATCTTGGCATTGCAACACCATGATCAAGACCTGCATCGGGACCTACATCAGAACCAACACTAGACTCAGCCCAATCCATCGATGAGCGATTGCCTATCCAATCATTCAGCATCATATTTCTACCCAGAAGTCCCATTTGCTCTCTGGCTGCATTCTTCTCGGCGAGCTCGAATAATCGGAGACGTTCCGTGTTAGCGTTCTCAAATGTCACCGCTTCTCCATAGGTATACGGCTCGGCGCGTTGTGGTGGAAATAAAGAAAAGCCTTGTGTTGGAGAATGCTCGAACTTGATCTCAACATCATCCTGGTCTTCATTCCTGACCCCAAGGCCAAGTTCTTGGGCTACAGGGACATAGTATGGGGAATTGGTCACAAAACCAGTACTGGGATACTGTTGCACCAGCTGTTGGGTCTGCCAATTGCCCAACATTTGAGATTGGGATAGCAAATTCCTAGGCCTGGCGTGGTGCTGTTGTTGTCTAAAGTCCCACATGCCGTGCATCCGCGGTTGCCAATATATCCCCATATTCCCGGTAATTTGTTGCTGATGCTGTGGTCGTGGTACCTGCGGTTGGAGATAGTACGGAAAGTCAGGTATAAATGCGCTGCCATGAACATGGGTTCCAGGTATGGGCCGAACGTCCACAGGTTGAAGCCCATCTTTATTGCTCAACAATTCCTGTACACTGTACACAGGATATCTGGGATCGTCGGGGAATGTCGTGATTGTTACTGTGCTACCAACGATATACTCACTACTGTGATGAGCGACCCAGTAGCCATTCTCTGGTGGCGGCGATCGTCGTCGTTTTCGTTGTGGCCGTGGGGATGGAGGTGGTGGACATGGTGCTTGCTGAGGTGAAAGACTCATAGTCGGTGGGCCAGATCCAACATGACCCAAAATACAGCTGTGATATTGAATAGAATTGGTATTATTGTTGTACTTCTGGATAGAAGGTCCTTGGTTCCCATACGGGTCTGAATCAAACCCAGTTCCATTCTGGTCCCTAGCGATTAGATCCGACATGCTGTCGAGATCTGGACGACGGAAACAGGTTGCTGTATTGAGGAGGTATGAAAGAATAGCTTCAGTCGGATATAACAATGGCTGCGTGGTAATGGGGGATTGCAAAAGAGTGTAAAAAGGTTAGAAACGTGGAAATCTACGTTTATGGCATTGCAGGCATGTTCAGTCTTTCCACCTTCCTGAAGCAGAGTGACCAGACGTATTTCTACTGGTGCAGATATGCTCGGGTGGCTGGTCAGTTCCTTTCACGTTTCCGAGGCAGGCAGATTGGACGCACCGGAATCTGGGGAAAGCCATCCTATATAGTGCGGAATAGGCTACTAGGCACTTCCCATCGCATCTAGAACACTGCGAGCTAGGATAGCATGCTCCTCATTTGCAAGCTAACGTAGTTTCTCATCGTAAACAATACGAAGCCCATCTCATGACGGCAACTGCAGAGCACCTCTATGCTCTTCGCTGCATGATTTGCAGATGAGGAAAACGCTGTAGCTATTGCCTGAAGAGTAGAGAATGTTTTGCAAGAAATGCTGTACTTCCATAACTGGTCTAGGCCCTCTTTCTTTTCGGCGTTTACCCTTAATTCACGAACATCCTCGTCTTGGACGGTACGCTTCTTGTCGAGGCAGTCGCCGAGCTTGCATGGGAGGATAATCCGTTCGTTTCTAAGCGAGCACTAAAGAGGACCTACCAAGCTTTGACTTTCCTAGTGCTTGGTTGGTGTATTAAGGTTCTTGCCGTATACCCAGGCCTTGGGCTTTTTCAAAAGTCAGATGCAGCCAGGGAATTGAGAAGTTCTCAGCATGATTCTGCTCATTGGAACCTATTAAGTTTATTGAAAGACAAGCGTAAGCCTCGTACCCTAACAAAGGTCACACCTCTGGCTCCCTCCCCTCCGGCCACGGCATTTTCTCGTTCTCTTCGGTGAGCTGGGGCAGAACTGTTCTCGCAGTTAGAATCTGACTTGAGCTAGGCAGTCGAATGCACTTACGATACTCTTCGAACGTTGGCAAGTCCATGCTTTTCAGAAAGGCTTCAAAGTCTTTGCTGTCTGACTCAGGGTTCCATGGTCCTAGCTCAACTCCCGCCGCGGTCAGATCTGGCGTTAATACCTGTTCAGTTTGAAGTGCCAGTGACTGAACAGAGGCTTCTGGCAGTTGTACTCGAATTGTAGACTCTTGTCTTATCTGTGCTGGCTGCGGCTCTGGGGAGACTAGATTGATAGGAGATTGAGGTGAATCTGTGATGGCCTGCGCTCCGGGTTGTGGTTTTGCTGGCTCTGCCTGTCTTTCTCGTGGCGGAGCCAAAACTATGGGAGGTTGCTGTTCTGTTGCTACTGCTGGCGTCGTAAAGTGCAGTGGATTTGCATAATCGACCATGCTATTATCCCACTGTTGCTGGGGATTCCTAACTTGAACCCCATATCCAGGGCGAGGATTCAGTGCTGGAGGGTATGATACAGGCGGGCTTTGGAACGCAGGATGGAATTGCGGAGCAGGAGGAGGATAAAAATTGGGTGTTTGTTGAAAAGCTAAGGATGGTTGCAAATACGGTGGATAGTACTTCTTGATTTCTTGGTCAGTCTTGAACCTCGATAATTGCGAAATGGAATCACCGACCGTGGTACAATCCCCTTGTCTGGAATACATCTCTTGGTAAGTAAAACCCGCCTGAACATACGGAGGAGGCTCTTCCGATAAGTAGGAAGGCGTGTTATAAGGTGGGTAATGATATGCTGGTTGATCTGGCTGGTTCGGTGGTGCAGGATATGGTTGTTGAGGCGGGAGATATTGGTAATTATTTACCGGGGCCATTTTTTGCATGGCGCAAACCTGGGGATGATTATAGCTAACTTGAGGCCCGAGAGAGGGAAAGATGTTCTGAGAAGGAGGCCCTGCATTGCTATAGGCCATCATGTCGGCGACCTGGACGAACTGCTGCAACTTTTGTCCATCCTGTGCTCTCCGTCGCAGTCCCTGGTTCTGCATTCTATAAAGTTGCATCAGAGAATCCTCACGCTGTTGTTCCATGTCTAGATAAAACTGATCCATTCTCTGAAACGTGGATCAGTATACGGACAGCCACCATTTGAGATTGAATCGGGATGTACCTGAGCGTAGTTGTTTATTAGACCGAGACGTCGAGGTCTTGGAGTAAGGATATCGGATTCGTCTCGGTGACGAACTTCTTGTTTGGTTGGCATAAGCTGGCTGAGCAGGACTGTGGCTTTCTTCCGAATGCCTTCGATGAACTTTTCCGTTGTGAGCAAAAATGTCAGGAATATCCATGGTGTTTTGAGTTGGCTGCAGTATTTGCAAATCGACTGTTATTGATTTGGTCCACCCAGCAATACTGTTGCACTTAGTGGCAAAGTCAATAGACAAAGTAGTTTATTTATTTCGATGGATACACTATATCAGGTAGACGTGACTACGGCCATTTTGTCGCCGGCTTCTTTTAGTTGCCTGACTAGAAATTTAGAGTGGACTCTGGGCTATAGTTTGCGGCTGATACCGAGGATTTTATATCTCAATCTTGCGCAGATTCTAGACCTTAAGGGTAATCCGACGGAACGACAAAGCCCTTCTTTTCTACTAAGTAGCGAAATAGGACGCACTCGAATCCTCAAGATTCGTACGGAACGAGACAACCTTTAGCCGCGCAGTAAAACGCCCATAGGAATGCCCCAACTTCCGATTCATCCAGCCTTGGGTCAATTCCAAGCAGTTTGGTTAAGCGTCAGCTAAATCGAATGGCCCAGGCTAGCCACGGGATGAAGCAACCTTTGGTGCAATAGGGCTTCAACCTTAACAGTTTTATTAATGCTAATCATTCGGCGTATTCCAAGCGTACTTTGGAAGCATGAATTAACCACTCGCCTTGCTCACGTCCTGATTCGAAAATACACCGGGAGGAATCCAGCAGATCTTTCATGCTCATGGGGCGCGAACACCTCGAGCTCGGCCTCGACTACCCTACCCTACCTTACCATTAAGCGATCCAGGAGACACGGACCACTTCAATCTACAGCATCCAGATCGCACAACCAATCCTACCGTCAAGATAGCAGGCCCCCAGTAGCAGCTATGGCAGGGCAGCATCGGCGTGCGTCAAAACCGGCAGTCAAAATAGCTTACCATCAATTGAACACACCGATGTTTACGACTCTCGGCCAGTCCATGGCTGCTCACGTGGACGTCGTAGCCCATAATGCAGTCGATCCATGGTAAGCGTAGCAGCAATGCATCTGCTTGTCGTCACCGTGCTGCAAACACCGCTCAGGGAAAAGACGTAATTAACCCGCCGGCACATCGTGGAAGGGCCCATTGCCAAAGCCATTGCGACAGTAGTGAGGCTAGCACGCAGAGTCGTCGTCCAGAAATGCCTGAAGAGGCAAGGCGTCGATGCGCACCGATTACGTCACAGCCATCCTGGAGCTTCCCTGGGCTCGATCCGAGCCACCCGTTATCAAGGAACG
Source organism: Coleophoma cylindrospora (assembly GCA_003369665.1). Classification (NCBI taxonomy): domain Eukaryota; kingdom Fungi; phylum Ascomycota; class Leotiomycetes; order Helotiales; family Dermateaceae; genus Coleophoma; species Coleophoma cylindrospora. Next base: position 606,020 of record PDLM01000016.1, read on the forward strand.
AGCGGCAGAACAGAGGTTTGGACCCGTGCAATTTCTCCTTTATAACTGCTTCCTCCCTCCGTTGCTCTTGTTTATGTGATACCGGAGCTTGGTCTCGAATTGCTATACTCTCCCCTCTAGCTCGTTGCTGCTGCTGCTTTCTCAATTCCTTATTTTGTGCTACTTTCGTCCCGACAAGCTTCCATCCTCGCGCTCGTCCGTTTTGCGATAAGAATCCTCCGTCGTCACAACCAATTGCACCATGTCAACTCTCGAGAAGACCATGCCGAAACCCGGCATTGAGCTGTACAGTGGCAAGTACTTTGCAGCTTGTGGTCTTGGTGGTATCATTGGTGAGTCTACAGCTTCCAATGGCAATGGAGTTCATGCTAACCTCCCCGCTCCCAGCCTGCGGTCCCACCCATACAGCAGTAACACCTCTTGATCTGGTCAAGGTACGGAGACAGGTCGACCCCAAACTCTACAGCTCCAATTTCGGCGCCTGGAAAACGATCTTCAAGGCCGACGGGGTGAGAGGAGTCTTCTTTGGTTGGTCGCCAACCTTTGTGGGATACTGCTTCCAGGGTGGTGGAAAGTACGGTTTCTACGAGGTCTTCAAGTATCAATATGGCGAGAAATGGTTTCCCAACGCAAATAAGACGCTCATCTTCTTGGGTGCCAGTGCGTCCGCGGAGTTCTTGGCAGATATTGCTTTATGTCCGTTTGAGGCTATCAAGGTCAGGATGCAGAGCACCCTGCCGCCTTTTGCGCACACTTTGAGGGAGGGCTGGAGTAAGGTTGTAAAGGACGAGGGTGTCGCTGGGTAGGTTATCTCTTCCAGATTGTGGAGATGTCAACTAACCCTCCCAGTCTCTACAAGGGTCTTTACCCACTTTGGGCACGTCAAATACCATATACTATGTGTAAATTCGCAACTTTCGAGGAGACTGTCAACCAGATTTACAAGTTCCTGGGCAAGCCAAAGTCGTCGTACAATGGGCTTCAACAAACTGGTGTCTCCTTCGCAGGAGGTTACATTGCCGGAATCGCATGCGCGGTGATTTCCCATCCCGCAGATGTCATGGTGTCCCAGCTCAACAGCAACACGAAGCCGGGAGAAGGTGCCGGAAAAGCAATGGCCAGGATATACGGCCAGATTGGGTTCACCGGACTGTGGAATGGATTGCCAACGAGAATATTGATGATTGGTACCTTGACGGCGTTCCAGTGGCTCATTTATGATTCTTTCAAGGTTGCAATGGGGTTCCCTACCACGGGCGGTCACTAGAGTTTCTTAACAAAGCGGGAGTTTGGGAGATGGATTTGATAGCTATGGTGTTTGGCTGTACCCTGTAGATAAAACGCAAATGATTCAAATGTCTAAAGTCCTGGTTCCCCTGACTAGCCTGACGATATAGATGTGTACCGAGATCAAGCGGAAGTTTGGATGGAGAGGTCCAGGTAAGTCCCCTTCATTCCACGGAGAGAAACGGGCGCAATAACGATTGTGCTCCAGCGTCCATCAACTCACTCCTCGCTGATCCAGCGCCGCCCCCTTCCTCGCCCCTTTCAACCCCCCCTCGCAAACCGCCCACACCACTCGGTCAAAGAAGCACAGATCAGCTTGGATGCCCCCGGAACAATGAGCACCGCTTCCTGCTGGATCTGATCCAAGAGCGAGCAATAAAACCACCCCAAGAGACTATCACAGCCCGCAAAGCCGGCCTTGGCAAAATCCGTGGGGATGCTCGTCGTGTTCGCGCAGATGTTCTCAACCAGCCCGAAACAAGATGCCGCGGATGTTGCAAGTGGAGCTGCACCGGATGACGAGGGAGGAGTCGTAGTCGTGGATACGGTGGTCGTGGTTTGGGTGATGCTGGTTGTTGATGCTGGGAGCGTGCTGAGGAGGGTGCTGAGGAGGGTTGTGCTGACTAGTGAAGTCGTGCTTGAGGTGGTGGTGCTGGTTGAGACAGCGACGGAGATGACCGTGGAGATGATGGTTGAGATTGCTGCCGCCATGCTTGTCATTGACTTCTCCGCCGTGGTCGTCACGGTCACGACCCTCGTCTCCAGAACTGTACTCCTCACCTCGGTTCCCTCCAACGCGGATTTCTGATGTGCTGTCGACACTGCTTGGGTGATTGGATAGACCGCTGCTGCGACGATTATCAGGAGCACGAGGAGCGCTACGAGGATGTACCAGTGGCTCTTGCGCAACTCCTTTCGCGGTCTGTAGAAACTCAGCGGGATGGGTTCTTGTTGGTGGTATTGTGGTTGATGTGTCGGGTGAACCAGGGTTGGAGGCTGTGGGATGTCTTGCGGGTGAAGGTGAGAGGCGTGCCAGGACAGAGAGCGGGGTGCGATGTTTTCCATCTCGTACGATGGGCCGTGGTCCATATTGTAGGTTGGTGCCGGGGTTGGAATACCTCTCATTGTTGTGGGCGAGCCTATATGGCTCATCCCTGCCTCCTCCTTCAGAGGGCTGTGGGGATTAACATGTTCGTATTCTTGTTCTGGATCGCTGTGAGCTTTGGACATCCTAATGAGGCAGTGAATGAGTGATTGACTCTAGGGCCAGGAGTCGTGAGGCGATATGCTGTAATAATGAATGCTGGGTGTAGTTGAAGGCTGCTTTCGCGATATTGGATGGGAGTGAGTGATGCAGATGGCTTGATCAGGTATTCAATAGTAGATTGTTTGCGGAGGTAAGTTACCAAGAGGCAGAAGAATTGAGTTGTGATCTCCCATATGGACTGGGGGTCAGTGAGAAGCTACACACCCAACACTGTTGAGCAGTATCTCTAAGCGACGAGCTACGCGATCTTGCCAAATTTCTTACAAGATGTACCTTTTTGCTGGTCCACCAGTCTATTCAATCTCTATCAGTTCAGGCAGGATATGTTTGCAAGCCTCATTATCTCCGCCCCTGTGTCTTCTAATTCTGGGGCAATTTAATAAAGAGCTTCGAGATCACAACGTATCGAGGAATCTTCTATGATGCTGCACCGAGCGGGTTCAGCTCCTCGTGCATGATTGGATAGCCGATGACGAGATCCCGATAAATGTCTGGCTCCGGTTAGAGAAGAACATTTGTTCTATCTCCGCCTACCACATCGACCAGATCGAGTATATCACTCGTTTCGGTGCTTCTTTTCAACGCAATTTACCAAGAGTTTGAAACCAAGAGATTGACAGCAACACCACATCGCCAGTCATCCATCGGCGGCCATTCACTGAGAGCGGTCTGCACGGGACTCCTGGACTATCCGATTATCCCAAAGACAAATAGACAATGAAGGTACCTTTCCTTTGTTTCAAAGCCAGCGAATAAAGATGGGCGGGATTTGGCCTTCCGAGGACAAAGGCAAGTTGTGAAGCTTTGTCACGTTTCTTTCAACGAACAATAGTCCACCGAGAAGCATACAAGCCGAACCGCAATACATTGAACAATCCTTCTTTGTCCAACGATATAATCAAAGAAGCACATTGAGTATATAGTGCATGAAGTTTCCCTATTGAATTTTGGCCATCTTCCTTCAGATCACATCACAACAACCTTCAGTAACAACCCAACCAAACCAACAGCATGGATTCTCTAGACGCATTCCTTGCGATGCGGATCTTCTTCTGGCGACTCAAGAAGATCGGCGACGACACCGACAACCTCAACCGATGGAACGAGGTTGTTGCCCGCAATTTCTCCGAAGCCCTCAATGACACCGATTTCGAGTGGTTGCAGCGCGCCCTGATCCCACACATCGAAGCCTATCCCTGGCCGGCCCATCCCGCTCTCCCCCCGGTCTTTGGAGCCGCGAACAACCTGCCCATTCAGTTTGGCCTCCGGTATCTGCCCGATGCGATGCGTCCAGAAGCCGAGCGACGAGCCAACGAGCAACAGCTGTCCCTGCGACGAAACTTCGAGATGCGCCCCCGATTCATCGGACCCCTGGACGTCGATGATGTGTGCCCGATCTGCCACGACGCGCTGAGCGACGTCCAGCCGGAGCCCATCCAAGTGAGCTGCTGCCGTCAGATCTTCTGCCGTGCGTGTCTGGTGAGCTGGTACGACGTGGACCCGCCCGGAGCTGGGGCCACGGCCTGCCCACTGTGCCGCGTAGAACAGGTCGCTGAACCCGTGGTAGACCCTTCGCCCGAGAGCGGGACAGCAGACAATGCAGAGACGCCCTGGTGGGTCAAGATGCTTCGCAACGACGACAACATGCACGGCGAGAGGGAGGCATAGCGGCCACCGCTTGCCCTTGAGGGAAAGCGACATGACCTAGCACCCATCTAGGTTCCTAGGTGGAGAAAGAGAGAGAGAGAAAGAGAGAAAGGCAGCGCAAGTCAGGTACGTATTTTCTCCCCCATCCAATTCAAACTCATCTCTACCCCATAATCTATGTGGAGAGAGAAAGAGAGAGAAAGAGGCAGCGCAGGTACGTATTTTCTCCCCCATCCAATTCAAAACCATCTCCACCCTTTAATCTATTGTCCATGCTTAGAGAAGTGACGTGAAAAAAATGAAAAAATGGAATTGTGACTCTTGCTTGAATGACCCCACGTAAAGGACACCGAAAAGCCCTGCCTGCAACAGCTCTCCTTGTTGGCCCATGTTGTGGCAGAGCCCAAGCTGAAGCACGCGCATGGCACAGGACCGGAGGGCACGAGGTATCGTGAAAAGCTCTCTCGCTTATGGAGACGCAGCTCCGAAATGCGGCATCGACAGCGCTGCCCGTCAGCAAGCACGAATGACGGACTTGTGTCTCCTGCATGTGCCCCGTGGGGCAAAAGCAAAAAGTCAGCATGCCGCGGCAGAAGCCAGGCATCTGGTGCATTTGGTTGCAATCCTCCGTCCCATGTATGCCATATACGGCCCCAAGCGCGACAGGCGACGCCAAGCGTCACCGTGGTAAGTGGTAAGTGGTAAGCGACGGCAAGTCTAGCATTCCATGCCATGCCATGCAATTCATGGCGAAGGATCAACAGCATTTGGCCTGGGAATAAGCAGCAATAGAATTGTGTGTATTGGTGGGATGCCATCGCAGTCGCCGCGCAAAGGACTTCGCCGTGGCCGCCCCAAGGATGACCCACCGCCATCATCACCACCACCACCACCACATGCGCACCCGGATGGGTACCGGACCACTCCAGCCCCGACGTGCCCACCACAACCTCTCTCCGGACAGGGAAGTCGCGCCAGCAGAGGCTTCTGCGGCCACTTCCGCATGTCTTCCATCGATGTGTTGCATCCTGCCCGAGCATCTCTGTCAGATTGCATCGTCGAAGAACCTTTCTCTGTTCCATGGCTAGCGCGGGCCCACGAACGCCCTCGCGGCTGCTTGTACCACCCGCCCAAGACGACAATCTCGACCAGCTAGGATGCCGTTGTATGGAGACACGTTACATGCCTGCACAATAGAGGGGAACGAAGGAGCCTCGTGCAGCGGACTATCTGCACGAGGCAACATGACAGGAACTGTTCTGCCATATGTAGCGCCGCCATGCTGCACCCGATCCCCTCTCCTTTGCCCGCCCATTTTGCCCTTCTACTTCGACCCAATCTCGACGGCTGCTTTTCGACCTCCCATTTCCCTCCAGAACCTGTACCAGAGTCGTCAAGATGGACCTCCTTCGCTCTCTCTTCGCCTCGAGTGTCTTGAAGTCCAGCAGCGTCCCGGCCCCGATCACTGCTACTGGCAAGCGCCAAAACAACCATGCACGTAATAAGTCAGCCCCAACCAATGCCGAAGCGGAGCAGAGCATCGGGACCATCCTGCAGATACATGCTACGCTTCTGGCGAGGGGACCGGCTTTGCATCCATGTGAAGCCGTGAATGAAGCATTTGGCCAGCTCGTCGGGCTCTGCGCGCGCATCTTACCAGAGAGCGTGGTGTCGAGAGTAGGCTCGAAATGCCGGTTTGCACGTCATTGGGCTAATCCAACCCCCAGGTTCGACAAGACCCCCGAATTATAGACATTCTTCCCTCCCTACGCCATATCTGCGCAACGGCGGAAAGTCACTTAGAAGCGTATTGGGCGGCCCAGATTTCCGAAGCCGAAGACGGTATAAGCCATTCCGGCTGGGGGAGTGCACGACGGCAGCCATACTGACATGTTCTCAGCCAACCAAGCCCTGAAAGCTTTCCCATACTACCAAAATTATGTTGACTTGACTCGCATGGAACTCAACTCTATTCTATCCATATCGCCGAGGAAGCCACAGAAAATAGCATTTATTGGATCCGGCCCGCTGCCACTCACATCCCTTTGTTTGGACATGGCTCTGAACGGCGACCAAGTCTCCGATCATCACTCGCCCGCCGGTCTCAACGCGACCGGACAAGATACCATAATTCTTAATATTGACCAGAGCCGCGATGCCATCACGCAGTCCACGGCACTGTACTCGAAGCTGAGCCCATCCGATAATCCTGTAATTCCCCAGCCCATGCAATTCCAGCACAGTGAAGCTTCCTCGCCCATCACCAACTTGGCAGGCTTCGATGTGGTGTACCTGGCTGCTTTGGTGGGCTTGACCGTCAAAGATAAGGAAGATATCTTGATCTCAGTTGTCAAGAAGATGGATGCCGGCGCTTTACTGGTAGTCAGGAGTGCATGGGGTTTAAGAGGATGTCTCTACCCTGTAAGTCTTCTTCCCCACCGAGCGCTCTCCGCTCTCCATCCACCAAGCCCTCCACTCTCCCCTCTCCCTACCAGATGTGCGTGAGACGTAGCTGACATTCAGATCAGGAGTTTGACCCCACATCTGAAGCAGTGCTACAGCACCTCGACATTCAGCTGGTGGTGCACCCTTTCAACCATGTGGTGAACTCGGTTATCGTGGCCCGGGTGAAGTGACTGGGTAAGGAAGTGTGGAAGGCCGATAGAGGAGACCGGATGGACGATCTGATCGTGAAAGACCCGGCGGTTGACGACGAACGAAGCTGAAGCAAGCCCGAAGATTTACCAAAGGCTTCGTAGTCACTCGCACAAAGCAGAGCAAACAATCAGACATATAGCCAGCCCAGCCCCCAATCCGCAAACATTATCACAGAGAACAACTTCTCAGAGCGCTTGTCAATGGGCGGAAATTTCGCGGATTGTCGACTTACTCCAAAATGTCCTCTCAATCCACTGGGTTATAATGAGGTTGAGGCACAGTCATTCTTACTCACTCACGAAACCATCTGAGCTATCTAACAAAGTCAAATAAAGCAATCAAATTATTGAAAGCGAATTAGTATTACTGTGCTTAATCTATTCACTTGGTGGTGCATGAATCCATCCATCCATCGCCTACAAGTCAGGAGCTCGGTACATTGCTCATTTGGTCCTTCAGCTCGCTTGTCCGCCTTGTGATCGACAACGACAACCCCAGGGATACCCCACAAACGAACTCCATAGTCAACGACAGGGGGAAACCGATCAGGGCCTGTTTTCCCGCTCTTGTCATGTAGATATGTCTCGCCATCTCCCGATGATGTAAATCCTTTTTCAGTATGGCCTCAACAGTCTCTTTCCCTCTCCCTCTCCCCTCTCTCACACTCTTTCGTGGGGAATATTCAGGCTAGCTCGATATGAGGCACGCTGCCTTCATTCTCTCCTCCCCCCCCTCTGAGTTCCGTCTATCTCCCAGGCGGCCCTCAACCTGCCCATCTCTCATTTCCTATGTTGGTTTTCGAGAACATCTCCATAGCACCACAAGCCGCTCCAGAACCCAATTAGCACTTGCGGGCCGGGATGCACGAGCCTGGATGGCGTGATTTGAAATGGACGAAGACAATGGAGGGCGCGTGGCTGGGGTCTGTCATCTACCCTGCCGATTCAAATGACCATAGGGTTCCCAAGTTTCAGAGTCGCTATGGAGTTTCTGAGTCGCTATGGTTTGGACATGTGTGGGTTTGGACCAGGAGTTCATGTAATCGTTTGAATGGTCTAAAAGGTGGGATATCTAGAAGGGTCTGCTGCGGCGGCGTGTGCAGCAGACTTAACAGTACATTAGGAAAAGGTCGTCAAAGGGGCATCGGCTCGAGAGTCAGAAAAGAGTTATCTGGCCTGTCCAACCCAAGCCTGATGGCTACTGTCGGCAATAACACCGTCCTGCCCATACTCTAGTTCGTGGCGCGCACGTACACTGCTACCAGGAGTGCGCACGCTATTATTCCTCGGTCCTCGGTTTCCCCGGCCGCTCCCAAAACTGGCTGTAGGGCTGTTGCTCTCCATGATCTCGATGTTCATCTCCTTGTTGTCCAACATTCCGTTGTCTTGTTTTAGATCGCGCTTCTGGTAAGTAAGCTCGACTTCATCGGTACGAACAATGTTCTCCTCACTGTCACTACGTTCCCGCTTCCCAGTGATGGACGTCCGCCGTGTAGAGCGGATGTATGCTCTTTGTGTACTGTTTTCTCCCCCGGCGTATCCATATCCGTACGGCTTTGTGGGTCCCGAGCCGGTGACAGACTTCCACTTCTGCGGAATAAATGCCGAGAGTATCGGCAGCGACGCCGCAACGACACCGAAGGTTAAATCGACTAAAGTCCAATCTTGTAGAGGGACGAAAGTATCTATGAATGTTAGCAAGACTGCGAGGTGATATGCATACGCCTCTACTTACAAAGAACATCACTGCTCAACCGCCCTTGTTCAACCTGTCGGACAACGGAACCTATCGCTGACATGCCTCCAAATCCAAAAACAATATACAATCGTAGTTTGGTGCCGAAACTCATCTTGACTTTCCAGAGTACAATGATTGGCACGGAAAGTAGTCCAAAGTCCATGATGACGTGAATGGTGCTCAGTGCACTACCGAAAACGCTGTCACTCTGACATTTTGCGGCGACACCTTCCTTCCCAATTCGTATTGCATCCCATCCTCCATAAGCTGGTTGACACTGGAAAATATTCATGAAAAGGGCGGCAATGAGATATGAGGCGAGGAGCCCGAGGAAGACATTGTTGAAGATGTTCCAAGCACGGCCAGTCAGGGACGTCAGTCGTCTATTGAAGAAGCAGATGGAGACCTTGATGAAGCCAACACTAAGAAAGAATACGACTTTCGAAAGATTCGTGCAGGTCTTGAAAACGCCATATTCTTCGTATGTGACGTCGTACATATGTTTCCCAGCTCCGCCATATACAACCGCTGCGATCTGCAATGCTGGCCAGGCTAATGCGAGGAGCTATTTACAATTAGCCGTTGTTCAGTTGAGTAAATCACCGTCGCGCAAAATTCGCGGAACATCATCTGCGGCTGACTTGCAACGGCCAGATAATGATTGGAGTTCTTTCAGCACATGCTGACAATTGTTAGACCCAAGTCTGCAATAGTACAGACAAGAAGCCTAGACCAAAAGCGAGCTCCAACTTTTTGAGACGGTTCAGCAATCAAAAGCCGATTCAGATATCAGCGAGGACTTGAAGCCTTCCGCTCTCCAGTCACTACTGGCTCCTCAATATCTGAACTTGCTCTGGCATCGCAAGCCATCCAGCTGTGCTGTTGTGCTGTTGTATGCTGGTTTCTACCACGCGAGAAAATGCGCTGCTGATCTGTTCAAGTAAAATCACGTACCACTCCAGGAATAATAAAAGCATCATCCCATCCCATCCTTAAACCTCTCCGAAACATTCTGACTCCCAATCTCAAGCCGGTTACAATAACCATCACAGTGATAGCAATAATCATCGAGGTCAGAATCTTTGGTCCTCTCGTCTCGTAATGATATGGATTTGGCCGGACGGGCGGCACAACGATGCCAAGCATAGGGTCCGCATCGCTGTGAAAAGCAAGTAAAAGGTACTTGACAATCCAGTAGTCCTTCTCGGTTGCTGGAGGATTCCCAATAAGTGCTGATATCGACCCGCTCGGCAGTGCCGTCGATGTCGCCGTCGCCGTTGTTGACGCTGACAAGATCGAAGTAGACGACATGGTGGCTGCTCGGCGGCTGGAAAGAATTGTCGCCCTTGCCTTTCCAAGAGATCCAGCGAGAAAGCACTTATACCAAAGTGTCTCGATCTATCCGCTCTCCAAGATGTGGGGATCAACGGATACACGATTGAGGAACGCACAACGGCAGATCGTGCTGAACCGTGCCGAAACGAAAGTAGCAACGATTGACTGTAGGCATGGAAACACTCTCGAGGAGAAGCAGGCCCTGATATAGATTGATTAAGGGTGTGGTACGTTATAAGTGGGGATTCCCCCGTCGCACAAACTACCTGGATCAAACCAGTAGCAGTTTAAAGTTCGGTAATTGGTAGTGAACAACGTTACAGATCTCTTCAGATCGCACTGCTCGAGACTTGACAGAGTGCAAGCCGCTCTCTAAGTCATGCCCGGCTAAGTACCTACATACAAATGAGCAAGGTCCATCAGAACGAACTTAGCAGGGAGGCGCGGGTGACTGACCGTTTTGGGAGTTAGACTCCAGTGCCCAGAAGTCTGCAACGGTGGTGCGGGCACGGCAAACTTCCAGTACCGAGTAGCAATGCAAGTTGATAAAGACGGCGGGCTCGGAATGGTTACGGACTGCTTGGTTGTTAAGTATGTACTTCGAGGCTGAATAGTTAGATCGCCAAAGGTAATCCTTCGATCGACGAAGATTTACTCATCTCACCAAATCCTACGGCAGTCTATCGGCAGCAGCCTTGGGAGATCCGGCTGATACTGCTGCGGATTTTCGGACAGCGACATCCTCACCGACGCCCACGACACAATAATGAACTCCAAGAACAGTTCCTCGGCATTTCGCTTGACCCCCATGCACGAGTCCAAAATCAGCCCGGCCAAGGGGATACTTGCGGAGAGGACGTCCAGGATACACGTGCTGCACGAGCATGAGGCGACCAGGGAGATGCTGGGCTGCCAAGCCTCGATCTCGTCCACACGTTTTTGGCCCTGCACGATGCTGCAGCGCACGGAAAGATCTCCAAGATTTCCCAGTGGAGGTCAGCCACCTCTGTTCTATGAAAATCCCCCAACGGCTGGTGCAACACCGCCGTCTCTGGCTCGAGAGTGAACCGTCGACGTGAAGGGAAAGCGCGGTGCATCGCTCCGGGCCAGGACGTATGCATAATGCACAATCTACATGAGAGACCAGGTCCATGCTGGGAGCCCATAATAATCGAGACGAAGGCAGCGGCGGGTGCTCGGGGGTGACCCTTCCAGTCTTGCGAGGCCTTGGGGGAATGGTCTGATACTGGTGGTGATGGCAGGTCGTCAGGGCGAAACTGGTGTTACCGCTGTATAGAGCTAAGCATGGTCCACCCAAAACGCCTCCCCCAACGGCCGCGGGAATGGCTGACGGTCTAAATGAAAATTAATGAGACGAAGGTGCCACCGGGTCCCCAGGCACGATCAAGCCTGGCCGATGTCGTAGCGCGTCTCACACTGATAACTCCATCCCCTGCGCTGCGGTCGAATCCTACGGCTTTGCAGCCATGAGAAGTTGCCTGACAGCGCATGAAAGGAAAGAAACGGACAGGAAACGGTGGGGACAGGGAGTGGGACACTCACTGCCGCTTACTTACTGCGGTGGAAGTCCCGAGCAACGGTCGAAATTGTGGCGGGGAGGCCACTCTAGATCCATGCAGCCGTTGATTTTGGCTTTTATGCTCCAAAGGACCTGAAAGAACCTTCTTTTGGTGGGGCCGGCGAGCCATCAGTGGTGCTCCGTCCCCGGGTCCCCCCCTGCGCTCCTGGGCTGATCTTATCCGTAGTTGCCGGGCGTGATCGTGTGCCCGTATCCAGCGCGAGGCGGATGAGCTGCACCCACGACTCTGAGGGGCGCCCTCAAGAGATGCAACAGTGTGCTCTGCTCATCGTGGTGGTGTTGTGTCTCTTGTTTGGACGGGGCACCTGCACCCACCCGGTTGGGCTGTGCCGGGCGCATGCAGAAGTACCTGAAGCCACCTTCCGATGCGGAGAGATTTGGCCAGTAATCAGTCATCTGCCGCCGCGCTTACCGTGCCTCGAGATGCTACCGTGGTACGGGGCCCACCGAGCCCAGCTCCTCTCGGTAGGGATCGCTGCTCCCTCGAGGAGATTGTCCAACAGCTGGCTGTGTGGTATTAATATTGTACGGCAAAGCAGGAGCAGGTACAAGGTACGTTCCTGCAGCCAAGACTCGGTTGACTGGGAAAGCACCTTTGCAATCTGTGACTGGACCAAGCAATTGAAGGACGGAATGTGACAAGAATCCCAGCGCGGTGCCTGCGTGCGTAGAATGTGCATCGAAGCTTCCTGGACGAGCGCGACAGCTCCCCCAGCTTTTCCGAAACGCTCGCCGTGTGTACGGGACCGGCTCTCAACCCAAGCCCATCTTGCGGTCAGGTCGAAGGACCACATCAGGATCCAAGCTCGGCTGCCAATAGTCTCAGGCCGGTCAATAAAACGGAGTCGGAAGCCGTCCACCTTCGAACGACGCAGGACCTGGCCGTCCCGACGGCTTCATAAGGCGCCAATCTCCAGAAATCGATAGACGGATGGGACCCAATTACAGCAGTGGACAACACCAGCGAGCAGAGGAAAGCGTGCTCCGATTGGCCGTCGTCCCCCATCACCTCACGTGCAAGGAAGGGTGGGAATCTGATTAAAGTCTTGGTAGATGCCCCATCCGTCGGAACTTTTCGACCCAAGGACTTTGCCATTATCAATTGTATGGTTTTGAGTTCCTCCAGCATCACACACTCGTTTATACTCAAGATGTTGTCCCTTTTCTCTCTCCTTGCCTTCGGGCTCGCTTCCGCTGCCGCACACCAGTCGTCCAATAACTGTGTGGGCATCAACGCCGTGTCGCCCAAGTGCTCCTCGTCCGAGTCCTTCTACAAGCGGGATGTCTTCTGGGTTGGGGGTGAATACACCGCCGCTGCCATCGGCACCTTGACCTACGGCCAGGTCTACGTCGAGAAGTTGACTCCCTTGGGAGGAATCAGGCAGCCTTGGCCCGTGGTGCTCTTCCATGGCGGTGGCTCTTCTGGTGCTGTACGTGCTTCCCTAGTTTGACTTGCCACCATAGACCACTAATCGCCGTCCTAGATTTGGCTCAACACCCCTGATAACCGCAAGGGATTTGCATCCTACTTCCTCGACAAGGGATATCAAGTCTATGTCGTTGATCAGACCTCTGTTGGGCGCGCAACCTCAGAAGACTTGACCGATTATGTGATGCGTATTGGCAGCACGTCCGAGATTACTGAGGCTGGCTTCACCGCCCCCCAGATCTCCGACGCCTATCCCCAAAGTCAATTGCATACGCAATGGCCCGGTGTAAGTGCACTCCTACCCTGTAGATGGATCCGTACTGACGTGTTTGCAGAATGGCACTCAGGGCGATGCCGTCTTTGATGCTTTCGAGTCAAACTTCATGCCTCTGACCTCCAACAACACCGTCCAGGAGCTGTCGATGCGATCAGCCGGATGCCAACTCCTCAACCTCATCGGTCCATCTTTCCTTCTTTCTCACTCCATTGGTGCTGTTCACCCTCTCCTCCTCTCGGATGAGTGCCCAGACCTTGTTGTTGGCAATGTCAACCTCGAGGCAGGCAATATCCCATTTCAATCTTATGTCGGCAACTCCACCTCATCCGTTGGCCGTACTGCTGCCCGGCCCTATGGCATGACCGTCACGAACATGAACTTCGATCCTCCCGTCTCGAACTCTTCGGACATTATCCAAATGACCGTGGGCGAAGACACTGCGGCTCAGAGATCCTGCATCATTCAGTCCAACACCACCGCAAACTACACCATCCGTACCCTCCCAAATGTTGCCAAGGTACCCTACGTCCTTTTCACCGGACAGGCAAGCCCACATATCACCTATGACTGGTGTATCCCATTGTTCCTTAACCAAGCAGGCGTTAGCACCGAATGGATCAAGCTTGCTGATAATGGCATTTACGGAAATGCTCACTTTGGTTTCATCGAGAAAAACAACCAGGCTTACTTCAACCTTGTTGAGTCATGGATCTCCAAGGCTGCTCGGAGGGTTGGCATATAAGCCAGTATATAAAGTGGTCCCGTTCATAAGATGGGATGTAGATAATGCAATTAATGAATGTACATACACCAATCATGGACTTTTTTCTGTGAGAGCTTGTTCCTTCGGCTCGTTGTGTTTTATTACAAACATTATAGAATCAGTAGTGGGAGGGTTTAGCAAGGCACCTTCACCCAGAGCACCCTTGTTCAAAGTAGAAGTTACGAAGATGCTTCTCCTCTAGATACCTAGTATCTAGCGTATGCGCCCATGGTGTAAGCTTGCGTTTTTAAGATCAATCAACTAAGGATTTTGTAGTTGTTGAATTTGATACTTTAATGAGTCGGTGGTTAACGACAAACACTCGAGCTGTTCCGAGCATCACTCTATCTCATTGGAAATATCCCTTCTGTTTGAAACCAATTACTCAAGAGATACCATTTGGATATCATTTGCTGAGAATCCTAACTGCAAGGTCTGAGAGTGTTAACTAGGGCTGACTTAGTATGCATAACGCACTGTCTTCGCGGCTTAATAGCATACTTTAAGACATTACACCTCGGCATTGAAGTTAGAAAATTTGAGACAGCAACCCGTGGGTTATACTCCCCACAATTTTCAATGCTCTTATAACTGCCACGTATCTTGGGTAGGAAACTGATATACGGTTCTTTTTTTGTTTCGGCCCATTAGTCTATTTATCGACAGCGTGAGTATCGTGATCACGTGAATAACTCCAAACGGAGAACACGAATCCATGGTTTCATGATTGCGAGCGGTAAGACTCAAGACGCTCACTCACTCGCTCATTTACTCCTCTGTCATCTGTTTTCCTACCAAATCTGAGACTTCATTCCATCTCTCTCAAGATGAAAACCTTCAAAGCGAACGACAATACAACCTTGGCTTATAGTGAGCATGGGTCTCCAAACTCATCACCGCTCATTTTGGTACGTCGGTCCATCTGGTCTCATCGTTTGCTGTGCGCCTCAACATCTACCCGTACTAATGCGTTATAAATAGCTACATGGCTTCACTGGCTCCTCGCAAGTATGGAAGCGCAATATTCCTGCGTTAGCGGAAAAATATCACGTTTTCGCTCCAGATTTGCGTGGCCATGGCGATAGTGACAAGCCCACGCATGGCTTTCACGTGAGTAGGCTTGCTATGGACCTCAAGGAACTTCTCGACTTCTTGGGACTGTCGAGCGGAGGGCGGGATGTTAGAGTTATTGGCGGCAGCTTGGGTTGCTCTATCTTGTGGTAGGTGACAGTTTTTAGTAGTGGATATAGAATATCGCAAGGACAATCACTGATCTATCGATAGGTGCTATGCTGAGCTCTTCACCACGGCACCCTTCTCACATATGATCTTTGTAGATCAATCGCCACTCCAAAACTCAACCCTTGACGGCTGGGATTCACGCTTCTGCAATCGAGGGATGAATACCTCCGCCGCAGTAGCAGCGCTCCAAGCGACACTATCCCTTTCACCAGAGACGGCACACAAAGGTACCATCTCTGGTTGTCTATCGTACCGATCTCATCCCCAACCAGGTGACAAGATTCAAACAGGCTCCGCCGAAGCTCAAGAAGACGAGGCTTTCTTTCTCGGTGAAGCGATGAAGGGAAACTCAGAGTGGTATGGCCGCTTGATGGCTGACCACACCTCACTGGACTGGCGGTATAGTATTCCAGCAAATTTTGGGGCGGGCAGTAAAAGCAAGACGAAAGTACTGGTCGTGGCAAGCAGTCGAAGCGGCTGCTTTCCAAGTGCTGGACCCATGGCTGTTGTGGAATTGATCAACCAAGGAGCAACGAGCTCCCAAGATGAGAAGGCAGCAGGAGTTGTTGTCGAATGGGGCGGTCATTGGTGCTATTGGGAGGATCCAGAAAAGTTTGATAAGCTTGTCTTGAGTTTTTTGGGCGAAGAAAACACTTCAGTGTTGTGATGCTAGGGCTTTATCACAGGAGGGATAGGTCATCCGCTCCAAAAGAGTCTAGTCACATCAATAAAAGCACGTCAGGGGTCATGTTTGCGAGATATCAGATTTGGTTTATTATTGATGTGAGCAGCTTGACAGCACTGCCTTTCATATTAAGAGGTCCTTTCGGACATCTAGCACAGCCCTAACATGACTCTATCTTCTTGCTTACTGCACTCTCCATCGTCCTCCTCAATCTTGCTTGAAATTGGGACATTAGCAAGGGCTGTCAATCGAAACGCATGTCTCCTTTCTCCAGCAGCATAATCCAGCGTTTGGGAATGCTGAGTGATTCTCTGATCCCAAACGACCACAGTACCAGGCTCGTATCTCACTCGGCAGCTAAAGTCATGACCCCGGTTGATATGGTCGAACAAAAACTTCAGCAGGTAATCAGACTCGTCATCATCAAACCCAACAATACTCTGTGTGTAGGAAGAATTGACAAAGAGGTTACGCTCGCCTGTTACAGGGTGGACAGTCACCACAGGATGGACTGATCGTGTAATTGGCCGTCTCACGACGGACTTGTCGCCGTTGTCTCTCAATTCCCTCGAAACGGCGTTGGCAGTGGTATGAACAGCCTTGAGACCTTCCAGTCGCTTGCGGAACAGAGGCGAGAGCTTGGAAAAGGCCCGCCCCGTATTCGCTATGATCGTGTCTCCTCCAACTCCAGAGGGGGATTCTAACATGGCGAAGAAAGTCAGTCCAGGAGGTTGAGATTCTGGGGACTGATCGACATGGAACTGGATTGGGTTCTTGCGCGCCCACGATTTCCGGATACGGAGATCATCTTTCGAATCATAGACAATGACGAATTCTGCGGGTCCTTTCTCGGGATGTGGCATCCATCCATGGACGTGAAGAGGTCCAAAATGGCTTGCGATCTTCTTCTGGGCTTCGAACCCCGACTGCAGAAACGGGTCCTGGTTTCTGAACACAACGCAGCCCCGCTCAGCAGTAAGCAGAGCCAGCTCGTCCAGTGCTTCAGGGGTCAATTCCGTGAGTTGAACTCCAAGGAGTTCCGTTCCGCACCATGGGCTAAGTTCTACAACCTTGCTGACTTTGCCCATCAGGTTAGGCTTTTTGGGGTCTGCGCGATGTCCTGGATCAACGTGCTCAAATGAGCCAACCATCTCGACTTTCTCGAGAGGATCATAATGTGCTGTGAATCTGATGAGCAACTACTCGGCAACATGCGTGAACGACGTACGGAGATAATCTGGGAATAGAGGGGGATCTTGGGCGGCGGGATTTTCGATAGTACTAGGCATGGTGGCGAGAGTATGGGGTTTGGATCAGTGTGGGCAGCTTTGTTAGGTCAGTGCTTGAGTTACGGACAGGTTATCGACTGCCTTTATGTTTGCCAACCCGCTTTGCTGGCGCACGCCCTCGCTCGGTGCCACCATTCGATACCTTTCATGCATCCTCCTTCTCGAGGGTGTATCCAACGAAAATGCGGCGAAGATGCATCCGGGCATCTGATTCTGCTGGTTGCCCGATACGTCGACGGTGTTGGCGTCGGGCTGTCACAAAGAGTGGGATGCCGCGCGATAAGTGAATGGGTTTTCGGCATCAAAGATAGTTCCATTCTGGGGAGGTTCAAAAGCTTGATTGAACCTATCAGATACGACATATTTGTAAGACGAGGTAGCTGGGTATTCTCAGCCTCGTAGAGCTAAAAAGAAAAAAAGAGTTCTGAATCAAAAAAGCCCTCAAAAGTCATGGCTAGCTCGCCCTCGTCTACAAGCGAGAACAAGATATACTTCTATGCTCTTTTCTAGGACTCTTTAGACTCTGATTGTACTCTCTGACGAAATTGCTGTGGATCCGTGTGTCTTCTCTTTCATTGGCCATATTAAGAAGCATCGATCTGTTACGGGAAAGGTAAGTATGAGGTGAACATATGACTACTAGTGCAACCGCCAAACATACGTCCGTAGTTTTAGTTATCTCTTGAGCTTGGCATATTATGTTGTGTCCTACTTTCAAGACCTCCTGTGGGCTCAGGCTAGCTTATTGCTTAATGAAAATAATTTCTGTCTTCATTTTCTATCTTCGTGTCTGGAATGAACAATTACGGGAGTCATTCTCGGATCTAACCGCAGGGAGCTTTCAAGTTAATCAAGTAAACAATGTCAATGACTAGGACCAGTGAAATCCAACACTCGTTGTTTACAAGAAGGAAATACAGCGGGCTAAAGTGGCTAAGCCACTGAAAGTAAGTTGAATACCGCGGCCACCATTCTAAATATCTCATGATTGAAGGTATGGACAGGGTAGATTCCTTCGGAATGACTAAGATGAAGTGCTCAGGTACTATCTCAGAATGCATGACTATTCTATCTGTCTTCATAATCATTGTAATATCATGTTGTCCAGAAATGACATAAACTCATGGCGCTTACGGCGAATAGAGGCGTGTGGCTATCAAGCGGGGAACTGGGATCTAAGCGACGAGCGAAGCTAGAATGGATCGGCCTCAACATTCCCCTACCTCTATCAGCCTGAGCATCGTGCAAATCTGATATGCCGTCTTCATGTTCCCGGTAGAAGTGGCTGGAATGGTGGGATCTTCTGATCAATACGGCTTAGGTCCTTCAAGAGCTATGCCGTCCAGCTCGCCGGTATTCATCCCTGCGTACTTACTGACTTGCAGCTGGGGAACTGCACGCTGCACGATGGCCGTTGATAGGCGCCTTCGATAGCGGGATGCATCTCTTATCTTCTGTCACCTTGAAGAAGAATTAAGTGGGCGGAAAAGTCGTGGAGGCACAGCAGGATGTAGATCGAGATATTATAAAACCACAAACCGTCCCGTTTTGGTTCTTGCATCGAACTCAAAGTCCCGACGTAGTTCTCTCCCTCCGGAATATGTCAGGAATCCAGAAATCAGAGAACATGTCGAAAGTAGATCCAGAAATCCGCTTATCGTCGGACTTCGAGGCTGTCGAAGCCGTCAAGGCCATCAAAGCCGGCCGAGGAAAGGAGGTTGATATCGCTGCTCAAATCTTGGCCAACAATATCGATGCTGTTGGCACCGAGGAGAGCTGGACGGCGCAGGAGGATGCAAGACTTATCCGAAGAATTGATTGGCGGATTGTCCCTATTGTAAGTAATGCCACGCATGCATCACTTATACTCCATGTTGCTAACTCGAGACAGCTCTTTGTCTGCGCAACCCTTTCCGGTCTTGATAAGACTGCCATATCTGCAGCTGCCATCTATAACCTGAAGAAAGACCTAAATTTGTCGGGGCAGCAATACTCATGGGTTGGTTCGGCCCCCTACTTCGGAGGCCTTGCCTTCATGGGACCTTCGGCCTACATGTTACAGCAGTATGTATTTCATAACCGTCCGATCTGAGTCAAAAGGCACAATGCTAACAACCGTAAAGCTTCCCACCCGTCAACTACTTCGCATTCAACGTTTTATGCTGGGGGGTCCTAGAGATGTCCATGGCAGCATGTACGGGATTTGGCGGTCTTTTTGTCTGTCGGTTCCTCCTTGGCGGGTTTGAGGCACTGCTCATTCCTGCTACCACGATGCTGGTGGCTATGTGGTACAAGCCAAATGAGCAACCGGCTCGTAATGCAATCATTCTCAACGTCATTGCACCCATTCTGAACGGTCTTTTGGCTTGGGCAGTTGGTAAGTCCTGTGAAGCTATCGCTTGGATACAACTAACCTTAAGCCTAGGTTACCACAAAGGCAGTTACCCAGCTTGGAAAATCATATTCTTAACACTCGGAGCCTTCACTATTGTCTGGTCCATCGTCGTGTTCTTCTTTTTGTAAGCTTGCGGCATTGAAAAGTCCTCATGAAATCCACTAATAGCATTCAGGCCCAACAACCCTCTCCAAGCAAAATGGCTTTCGGAACGTGAGAAATTCATGCTCATCCAGCGCAAGGCTACCGACAACACTGGCATGGAATCACGATCATTTAAGAAGGAGCAGATTTGGGAAGCCCTGCTCGATATCAAGACCTGGTTGATCTGGTTCTCGATTGTTGCTCTGCAGGTTCCTAATGGAGGCCTCACTACCTTCAACACTCTGATCATTTCTGGTCTGGGTTTCAACAGTGAAAAGACAGCGCTTTTGGCCATGCCACCAGGAGCGATGAGTACTCTCTCAGGCATTGGTCTGTCATACCTTGCTTCCCGGACTCGAAAGTATCGAACCTTGATCGTAGCAGGTTCTATCTTGCTTCCTCTAATTGGTGCTATCATCTGCTACACACTTCCTCGGGACAACCTCGCGGGCCAACTTATCGGCCTTTACATTCTCTACACGTACTGGGCACCATACGTGACTCTGGTCTCCATCTACCAGGCCAATGTCGCGGGACACACTAAGAAGCTTTTTCTCTTTGCTTGGTTCTACATCTCTTGGGCTGCAGGCAACATCATTGGACCTCAAACATTCTTGTCATACCAGGCACCAGCATATACCGGTGGTACAATTGCCATGATTGTTTGCTATGTTGTGTCAATAATCTTGATTCTCGTCTATGGTTATGTTTGTGCTGCGAGTAACAAGAAGAGACAGGATGAGATTGCTGAGAGCAAAGGCGAGAACGATTGGTTGGATTTGTCCGACAAGCAGAATGTGGCCTTTAAGTATACTACTTAGTACACTTGTAACATTAAAGAATTGATTATATTGACTTTGTTGCTAAGGTATCAAATTGATAAGTCATGGCTCTCGTCTTCACAACCTAAAACTGTTCATAATCTTTGTAAGGACAAAGACAACATCCATGAGGTTAACGTGATATTCGACATAGACTCATTTCTCTTCCTATGTCTATATATGGATAAAATAAATTCATGACACAATGTTCAGGCGCCAAAGACAAGTTACGTACCTGTTCTGGTTGAAACCAATTAAGCAGAGCTATGCCATTGACAGAAGAATAGTCTTACCGAGGAAAAGTCCAAATAATGCATTCGCGCTCAACGTCCTTTCCAACCTCGGCCAAGTCACCCGAAAGGCTGCGAGACTTCGGAAAACCAAACCTCAGCAATGTCTACCCACTAACCCACCGCCAGGAGTAATGATATAGACTGGTGCAGCTCATTTCCAAACACATATTTCGCAGTCTTTTAATTAAAGAAGGTCGGGCTGCTTTGAAAGCGCCTGCGAATGGGCTAGCACAGCCTGGTACTAAAATTAGGGCGCTTGCCAGAGCTGTATTCCTAAGACTTGTAAGGACTTATGAAAAAAACCATGCAGAACAACTAACATATACGATTTGTGTTGGTGAGCAAACACGACAATATCATTACTACGTGGATTGACTCGTGCAATCGGTAATCTGTTTCTATACTCGATGAGGAAGAAAAGAAAGAAAAGATACCAAAAGAAAAGCGGTAGGCTAGGTAGGGTTTGGATTAGGCAAGAACTCATGTATCTACCCTGGCCACTTCGCTCGAGAGCATCTTGGATGAGATCGAGGTTAATGCAGAAGGCGAGCAGCATTAAACCACAGCAAAAGAGACAAAAGCTACAAGTAAGAAAGGCTACAATCAACCAACAATTACGGGTATCTCCTATATGTCAGTAGCGCGGTCTCTTTCTCATAGCAACCCGAACACATCCAGTTATAACACTTGCTGCTTTTACTTAAAACTGAAATGAAAGTTGGAAGAGACCGAGCAAAAGTACAACGCAGGTGCAAAGCGGTTGACAGCTTCGGATACTTCCTAGATACCACGAGGTCGCTTGCGGGAGCTACCTCCTGGTGTGGGGTGCATCTTCTCGGTTTTGTCTCTCTTCAGCTTCTCGTCGAGCACACGAGCTATTAAAGTTATTCACATGTCCAAAATCTTGTGGGTCTGGCTTACTGAGGACATCGTATCCGAACTGAGGGAACTCCAAGCATATTTGTCTGAATTCGTCCTCAGCTTCTGCGCGGAGTGTGTGTGATCTGGTAGCCCAGAAGTTTGCGACTGGAGCACGGATGGTAGTATCGTCCTTTTGAGTGTAGGCATAAACATATCGGGCATATGCAATTTCACCCTTCGCTGTAGAATCAACGCAGTGGATCTTCGAGGACGCAAGAGTCTTCAAAAGAGGGAGGCTTAAGGTTTCGGCCAGAGTATAGACGCGCGCATGCTTCAACAATTGATCACCACTTTCATCAACAGCGGGAATAGCTGGGTCGCGCTCCAATGTACGTCCTCCAGGGATCTTTCGAGGGAAGTAATCTCCAGTATACAGATACTCCAGGAAGCATCCCATAGCATCTAGATCCTCGTCAACAAGATCAATTTGGCGATCCTATCATAAGTCAGTAATCAACAAATATTAAAAATGGGATACTCACAGAGACGTCGTCACTGAATTTCGAGCAAGCGTCGACGAACCATGGGCTTTGTACCAATAGCGCCTGGTGAGCTGTGAGCAAACACTGCTCCTCTCCTTGTCCGACCAAGAGGCCGATGATAGGACTCTTGAGGTAATCAACATATGTAGTTCTCGCGTGTATCTCCTCCTCCGGCACTTCAGCGAATGGCATTTCGTTGTCACCAGCAGCACCCTCGACCATGTGTTCCGCCTCACCCGTCGTAGATTCTGGCGCTGCAGCATCGATCTCAATCACAACCTCCCCACCCATCTCAGCATCTGCAGGTGTTCCTTCCGCCATAGGCTCCTCGTGGAAGTCCTCCAAATCCGCCATTGCGTTGGCAGGAAGTATGGCGAAGGGTAATGGGTGGTGGAGGACTTTGAAGGTCAATTGCTACGACGGAAGTAATGAGAGTGTACGACGCGATATATAACTCCAGACTTATTAAAGAGAGACCGAAAAGATTGCATCGAGACGTGTATTAAGACCAGGAAAGGATTGACAAGGCAATGGGCTCCCAGCCTCGTGTGTTAGAAGCTCCAGAGTTAGCTTTCTTGATGCCTCGCGACGCAAGGTTCCAAAAAGGCACAGCATTCAAATGCTTGGCACTAGCGAGAGGCGGACGACCTATGAGAAACAGACCGATTGTCACTCACTATCTGTCAGTAGAGTTTTAGCAGAAGAGCTTATTTTAACGTCTTCATGATAGACAGCTTGTTAAGAAGTGTATTATTTCGTTGGGAAGTATTGGAACCATTGTCGCCTCTTTCCGCCCTCTTCTCGCACAGCACGTGCGCTTGTGGTATATAACAAATTCATTGACCAAATCGCTCCCAAGTCCTATTCTGAACACCTTTCCCCCCGCCTGTTCCCTATGAATGTACAAGCCTCTGTCGAAAGCGATCCCCGGTCGAAGGGATAGGCTTCTCCAGCCTCAAACACCACAGCAGTAAATCCTCTAAAGGCAATAACACCAGAAAAACCCGATTACAGAAGTAAGCTAGGATAACCACGAGAACAGCAACGCAAGCATCCAAGTAATAATGGTTCGCTGTGGCAACAATGGTAATAAGAATCCATGCGGGATATGCAATTGCGAGAAGAGCGTAAAATAACGCCCAAGGTCTGCTCTTTCTCCTCTCACCCCTCTCAAGTGTCATACGGAAGATACCAGAATGATACATCATGGTGCAACCGATACAAAAGGAGTATCCGAAATGCATGGAAGGCATGGCGGCCAAAGAGTTGACATATTTGCCTTGCATCCAAACGCTTTGCGCATTGTTGTGGCCAACTGAGTCGAGGAATCCATATTCCGGAGGCAAAAGTCGTGGGGGCATACATGGATAGAAGATGAAAATGGTAAAAGCAAACAAGTTAGTCAAGGTCATCGTCCGTCGTACAACTGCGAATGTGTTGAAGGACGGAGCTACGTAGTAAAACCACGCAATGAAGCTGGCGCGGTCAGCGAAATTCTGAGGATCAACGAAGACTAACTTACCCAACCGTTCCAGGAATATGGATTAGAGCATAGGAGCGGTTCAGTACAGTCAAAAAGGTCTGATGGCCATGCATAAACCATTGCTGCACGTCAACCTCGTGCACCGGCCAGAGAAAGCTCAACCAGGAAAATTGCTCAAACTCCAACACAGTCAAGCCATGGTCTTGAGCAACGTCCCAGATCCCGGTCTCCGAGAAGATTGCCTGCGATGCCAGACTCGTACATCGATAGAAGGCATAGGTGATGATCCAATAGAACATCTCCATCAAAAAGGGAAATTTCTGCATGATCCTGCTATGGAAATGATTTGCGAACCGCGCAGTGTTTGGTGTATATACATTCGTTCCACAGCAAGTTCTCTTCTTTGGTGGGTTCTTCATTGTTGACATGGTTTCAACGCTAATGTCGTCAGACGAATCGTTTGATATCATATAGTCCCTTGACAACGAATCATCGGAAGATCGAGCAGAGTCGGGTTCGTCATCCAAAAGTCCTTCTCCTTTCCTCCGTCTTGGAAAGAGTCGATATCCTTTCCGTCTTGTGATGATCATCGATGCCACTAGTATGCTGGCGACCATCTACAAATATTAGCAACATGTACCAGTAGCGGATTCTACGACGCACCACCGGCTCTCCCCATCCCGGCAACCTCCAAGCTGGTGCACTACCCCATTCCGGTTCCTCGGAGGGTACTTTGAGCTTAGTCGAAGCCATATCCGATCTGGCCGGCCTTCTCCCTTAAGGCGTCGCGTGGTGTACAGAAATCGCCAAAGGGATATTAATTGATTATATAGGCCGCTGGTGCTGAGCCAAGGAAGCAATGTGCTAGTTGATTATATAGGCCGCTGGTACTGAGCCAAAGAAGCAATGTGCTTTGTGTTGGAAACGAGCGTGTGAAAGCAAAGAAAGAAAGGAGGTTCTGAATAACCCGGCCGAAATTGTGTGATACAGCTACGTCAGCTTCGATTGACGACAAGTGGATGGTTGACGAGGAAGAGCAAGGAGAGCCCAGGTAGGCCACAGATGCTTTAGGTTGAGGGCGAGGACTAGATCACAGCGCGGCGAGATGAAGGGAAGAAGAAAGAGATAGAGTCAAGCAAGAATACCAGCAGGTAAAGTTAGATGGAGGTGCGAATACGTGCGATGCGATGGAAGTACAGGACCGGACAGCGCGGATACGACATACGACCAACCATGAAAGAGTAGGCTATGGTGTCTTGGCCACAAGCCAATAAATCCGCGGGATCCCACCTCCCCTGATCTGCCGTGTGGGTGACAGGCGGAAGAGCCGCCATACTGTGCTGGTGGTACGTCGCTGGCCTGGTATTCTTATTCTTAACATAGGCATTGGCTGTTTCCACTTTAGTGAGGTATCCGCTATGCCAAGACTTGAGATTAATTGCATGCATCCTCACGTCACCGTATACTGGAGTGGTTTTGCGAGAGCAGGGAAGAGATGGGAAGGAAGGGGATGCATTGCAAGGAGACGGGCAGTTGGACACGCAGAGAGCGTCGTTTGAGTTGTCGAGGAGGGAGAAGACCATGGCTGCTCGTGTGCCTTTACGGACGGTAATGCCAACCCTAAGCGGCATGGACCTCGTGGAGCAAGGATGAGCACACGACTCCCCCGTGAAATGGCAGCCCCCATTGGCCGGCGCTGCCGTAAACTTGCCATCTAATCTGATCTACAGTGCGGTACGGTATCCGAAGCCCATCGCTCCGTCACGCGTGAGCTGACGACACTCGGTTTGAGCTCAACCCTCTTGTGCATGAACTGCAAAAGCAAAACCAAGCCCATCCCCCTTCTCCCCCCCTCCCCTCCAACCAAGGGATCTGCTGTCTGCTGCACGCGATCCACGTTCACCATGCGCCTCGTCGGTGGAGTAATCAGGAGCTTCTGCCATCGCATTTGGTTGTTTTCGTTCGGATGGTGCACGTGAGGGATGTGGTTGGCAATCGATTCTTTCCTATGGAGTGGCCATCAGACTACGAGAATCGGTGATTTCCCTTTCACACTATCACGCTCACAATTCCCGGATGGGTTGTCATTGCGTGGTCTCTTCATTCGGTGCAACGCCAGCCGGCGCCTAGTGCTCAGCCACCAGACGCCTCCCAGCTGGTTGGCTGACCGGCCGCCCCTTTTCTCCGGCGGCGCCTGCTACCAGCAAGCCCAGATAGGCAGGCTTACAGCTGGGTTCCCGACCCAATAAAGACGCCATTCCGCGTATAATGGTCGCATGCTGTGATTTGCGGAGCCCCACTCATCCAGTCCTTGGGACAGCAAGTCCTCGAATCCTTCGATTGGCCCCCGCAAGCAAAGAATGGTGACCGGCGGTTGTCTGACCATGCCCAGACTCAAGTTTCTTGACACAAGGCTACTTGCATTCATCACGACGACTCGGCTAACGTAAAATGTACCAAAACAACAAGTAACACGAAGATATCTAACGAATACAACTAACCTACGACGTATAGTAAAGGAGGAATAGGATAAGATTGGTATCAAGGAGCTTAATAGTTTTATTGACGAACAGGTTCAGACAATTCGAGAATGCTATGACTGAGGGGGAATATAATTAGGTAGAGATGGTAAGGAGGTTCTACGTTAGCCGAGTCGTCGTGATGAATGCAAGTAGCTCTCGACACAACGACGTCACAATGTCGGTATATGTGTCCGGATGGTCGCGTGTCGTTGGTTGCCATCGTATTGCTATTGATTTACGTTGTATGTGGACAGCTTGATCAGGTTGTGCTTAGAGATCTTGACAAATGGCAGACGAATATAAACGATAATTTGACTCCTGTGCCAATGAGACCAACGAAGACAAGGATACTGATATCATAAATAATCGAGCAGCATTTTATTAAACTTCATATATTCCATAGACCACACTTTTCATCCATCGGTCAAACTACACAACTGTCGGGCGCTGATGAAGTCCTGAAGGCTATAAATGCTTTTGATGCTCACTGGAGTAACAAAGTTGGCCATGAAAAGTCATTGTGGTGACTGGAGCATCACAGCATGCGTGCCAAGAAGATCTAACCAAGCCAAAGAGTGTATCAAAACCCTAATACTGGGAACAGTACCGGGCCAATTATCCCCGCTTTCCTTAATCGACTGCCATCCGCTAGGCTTGGTCTATTCATCTCGACCAACGCTGTACCAGTTCGTCTCGACGCACATTCTTATCCTGCAACTTTCTCAAGTCAATACTTGTCAAAGGATTCTGCAGATCTTCAACTTCTTTCTCGAGAATATGAATGGCGGACTCCGTGTCAACGTCCAATAGCTGAACCTTTCCATACAGAGATTCGACATGCAAAGAATCCCGAAGTAATTGGAGCGTGCTTTGAGCATCACGTAAATAGGAAGAAATCGACTTTTCTGACGCTTTTTGTACATTGTAAGTATGGCCTTCGAGTTTGCTCGTACGCTCCTGAACCGCGCGTTCAAGTAACTCGACCCTGGCAGCGTCGGAAGCGACATCTGGCGGTATATATATCCCAAGGTTACGTAATAAATGCTGCTCCGGTTCAACCTCGTCATCTATGTAAAGTGAAGAACGTTGTCGAGCGTGCCTTGATCGAATTGGTGATGCTGGTGCTGAGTCTTTTCGCGGCCTTGAAGCTGGAAAGGAGTCCGTCTTGGATAAATGCGGTTGCACATCCTCCATTGCCCTTTTCGCGATGCCTGTAACAGTCTGGACAGTACTGTGGTGACTTCGAAGCTGTTCCGCGCGCTCCAAGAATGCTTGGAGTCGATCGACAAGAAAAGTGAGGCAACCATGCATCTAGATGTGGTCAGAGATGTGGTCTAGGCAAAAAGCATGTGACTTACATATTCAACTGCTCTTTCGTTTCTGACCTGGTCAAATCCACTTCTAATCTCTATCTCTTTCAGTGCAGGTTCGAGGTACTGCTGTTCTGTGGCCATTTGAGACACGGGTAAAATTTCAGCATATAGAGATTCGAGCTCTTCTTGCATTTCAGCACCCTCTGGGGGCTGTTCGTCACCATGGATTTCAGCCACAGGCTCTTGCAATGCGGTGAGATAGATGCGATCAAGCTTCGTTCTTACCCCATCGACAGTATGCTTGATCAGCCTAGCTTTGGTCAGTCTGTCCACTAGATGTTTCGATTCGGCAGCTTCGACTGGTTACAACGGCCGATTTTAGGTAGAGCAACTGTCATCTCGACAGGAGCATAAAACATAGTGAGCAACTTACCTTGCGCATAGATCACGAATCTTCGAGACAAGTATGTCATCTCCGGATTGGCCAGGCTCCAACTCCCCAGAGAGCTTTTGCAAACTTGAAAGCAATTTATTGTCAGATTTCAATATGCAATCCAGCGTCTGCTTGACGGCATTCTCCGACGATATTATTTGCTGTTCGGAATCCAGACATTGATAATTCAGGGTTTCAGTAAGTTCTTCAACCTTCCAGAAATAAGCTTAATCGCCAGAAACAACCACTTCCACACTTACAGCTTGTTTAATCTGACTCTTTTCGATATCCCACCTTCGGATCTGATTAGCGTCCATCTGAGATCTTGTCTTACTAGCATGTGCATTGTTCTTGACCAGGGTAGACATGGCGTTGTGTTGCAGCTTTAGAGTTTCTGTCTGTTTCTCAATTGCAGCTGTTGACCGCTTCAGTTCTTCCACAGCCTCTGCTAATTCGGCCTCACTCATGCTTTGCACCAAAGCGGTATCCTGGGCAGCAAATCCAGAGTCAATGTCTCCCGATTTCAGGAGCGATTTATATCTGAATTCACATCAACACCATGAAGACATGGGACTCTAACTGAGACTTACAAAGTAGCCTCCTCCTTCGTTAATAGCGTGTCTTGCCCAAGATAAAGCTCCATCCACCCCTGAATTGCCTGCCTGTCAGCCACATCTGCAAATGCAGACGTGATGGCATCGCGGTCAAAGACTATATCATGGTCACGGAGTATATCGAGTAAAGATTCCATCGCACTCTGAGCCATAGTTGCTGCTCGGTGGACGACTGGATTTGCCCGTGTTTGTTGACGAAAGATGTCGCGAGAGCAAAGCCGTAGAGTGAATTAAGGTACGCTCGCTTGGGGCCGGTCGCGCCGATGGGCCGCCGAAGCGAAAGCGTCTCTGAGTATCACTTCGGCTCACCTCCATCTTTGAGTCACCACAACAGGCTTTTGCGCGACTGAACCTCGTCCATCGGGCTGTACGAGGACTTCCCACGCCGCCCCTGATCAGATATGGCCGCGCCTGGCACTGGCACGCTCCGTGCAATCCTGGGTGATGTGATTGAAGCATTACAGCTTGTAAGTCCTGTTCCGGAGACTTTGCACGTGAATCTTCTTGGCCAAAATACTTTCGACAGCTTACCTGTCTCGGCCTCCAAGTTCTAGCTGAAACTGCTCTAGGTATTTCGCCTGACATGGCGTCGAAATATCACTGCCTGGCTTTACGTGCCAGCAGGAATCATGGTGATTCTGCTGGCGTGTTTCGGAATCAACTCTCTCATTGGACTTAGTTCGGTCTCGTTCCCAGCCTCTGTAGCATGCATGATCATCCTGTTCTTCTTCCTCATTATGTTGGACGTAATCATTGGCAACCGGAAGACCAGTGCCCTCGTCCGCCTCATCGACATTCCTGTATGTATTGGTGATATCCTTACTCATGCTGTATCATTATCCATACTAACTCTGCTAGGCTGGATTCTCGCTCCGATATATCAACATCTTTTTCACTCCTAGCTTCGTATTGCTGCCTCTGAGCCCGGCTATCAGTGGTACGGAAGTGGGGAAGATGATAGCAGTGTTTCGTAAGGACCAATCTCCTGGCTATATTTCCAATCTAATTTAGTTGCAGTCATGGGATACGTAATCGTTTTTGCAGCAACTGCATGGACAGTTCGTGGCTTACAGCTTGTTTTGGGATCATCCAAGCGAGCAATCACGGAGAGAGCCGAAGAAATGGGCCATGAGGACGACGATATTCCTCTTTCTGATATCAATCCAAGAGGGCATGATGTTCGAGTGACGCCGTCTGGGTCCTCAACACCACTCGAGGACACCACCATAGACCTAGGAAGTGATCTCACAGCGCCACCAAAAGCCCAGGACCCATCCCGCATACGAGGTACAGGAGGGCCTCCAGAAGGCAATGCGATTTCGGAAGCACTAAACACGATATCAGTCCCACAGGCACCTCTACCTCTGACACGCCCTCAACGCTGGGCTGCTCTGACCAACTCAAACTTTGATCGCATCACGTACTTGGTCCTTTTCCTCTTTGTAGGACTACCTATCTACTATACAACTGGTTATGCCATGCCAGCTCAATTGACCTTCAATATACTTGCATATTTCGCAGCGTTGGCCCTACCCGCGAAATGGCGACAGTTTCTCCATCCCGTGCTTGTTTCTTCGTTGATCACATGTTTGGGTATATGGGTTTTGGGTCTCATTAGAGGGGAGAGCTTGAATGAAGTTCTGACTGTCTATAAAACGGGCACCAAATATCTTCAGCTATGGCAAGGGGAAAAACATCTCGCAGTTCCAGGTGCGGGTGACGTTTTCAGTAGCGTACTAGATGCAAGTATTGTATCATTGGCTCTGCCGATGTTTCAATATCGCAAGGAGCTCCGGCGTCATTTCTTTGCCATCGTTATTCCTAACATCATTGTGTCTATCGCGTCGCTGTTTGGATATCCTGCAATCTGCTACACTATCGGAATTTCATCGGAGCGAAGCTTATCGTTCGCTGCTCGTAGCTTAACTCTTGCGTTGGCAACACCCGCAGTGAGTAACCTCGGTGGAGATCTGAACGCCGGTGCAGCGCTGGCTATCATGTCTGGAATACTTGGAGTCTTGGTCGGAGCTAAGATGTTACATTTGTTGAGGATTCCTGAAGGTAAGAATGATCCATGTCCCCAGTGAATGAGCCTCTTGCTGACTGTAGCAAAGACGACTATGTAACTAGAGGCGTAACGCTGGGGGGAAGCTCTTCTGCAATAGCCACAGCGCTGTTACTTGTTACCGACCCTCGGGCTGCGGCATTGTCGAGTTTATCCATGGGTCTCTTTGGTACCATCACAGTTGCTTTTACAGCTATTGGACCAATTGTACATGCGATCAGATCATTGGTGGGTATTTAGTTATGTAGTCTTGCAACAACTTTTGTAATTCATCATCTGATCAGAAACGCGTGCTTCCCCGCAGCGCTGAGTGGTAGGCTTGCCCCCACTGCGCCCTCACACAGAATAATCAGACATCATCTCAAGTCGTAAGAAACATTACCCTCCATGGGTATCAAGTATACTTCTTCCATCTCGAATCTCCACTTATTCTAGTCTAATCAAAGTCAGCAAAGAAAGCTAGCAAGGAGGTAATCCTTCTCACCTTTCAATCAAATGTAACCCAGATGCAGTCTCAACCACGTTGCTCACCTCCCCAGGCTTGAGTTGGAAAGCTGCATCCTCAAACTCCTTCTGCATATCGCCTCTGCCAAAGAAGCCAAGATCACCCATCTTCCTGGCACTGCTACAGTCTGATTCGCTGATAGCAAGATCACCTAGAGATTTCTGTCCACTTCGAATGCGGGCTTCGTGTGCAAGAATAATGCTCATGGCCTCTTCCTTAGTGCGCTTGATCTCGGCCTGTATTTGCAGCTTAGCATAAGTATCTGGTCAGTTAAGCCTTGACTGATTCTACCTCTCTCCAGCTGCTTGGTCTTCGGCTATCCTTATGCTTAACCAACAGATGGCTTGCGCGGATCTTTCCCTCCTTGCCATTCATTCCTCCAGCCTCAGGTCTGATCTCGGGGGCGCTGTGATGTTTGGCCATGTACTCCTTGAGTTTCTCTGTGTCTGTGCCTGACGGAGGCTCCCATCTTGATGACTTTTGTAACTCGTTGAAATAATATGGAAGGTTCTTGGAGTTCGAGTGACGAACCTCCCAGCCGGATGGGAGACCTGCGTCAGCCTTGCGGGGTATGTCAATATCCACGACATAAACAATCATGCAAGGCTGTATCTAACGTACCATTCTGATACACTTGTTGATATGATTAAGGTTTTGGTGAAATCTGATGGAAGAGGTGGAGAAGATGCCACAACAAAGGGATTGTCAGAGTTGAGCAAGAGAGCTGTAAATGTTGGAAGTGGATTGTCAAGGTTATTTGTTGCCCGGGTGCTGCAAGGAACAACTCAAGTCTTTGGGGTCACGCGCGGCGGGGTTCGGCACGTTAAGCCTGATAGGAGTTAGCGCAAAGTCAGATCAGCGCAAGTCGCGGAACGGAAGAACGTTAGCCATCTTGATTTCAGATGCTGCGATTTGATAGCCAGCATATACATTCCCAGTCTCGACCCGGTAGATCTTTCGCTGCGAACTTAGCCAACAAGGCCGTACGGTCAGTTATTTGCGAAGCAACCTTGCTCTTTCGACAACACAGTGCATCAAGCCCGTCCACGACAACCGCCACTTGATATCAAAATGGCTTCGCCATCTTCCAGCACTGGTGAGGAGCCAAAGAAGAATCTCGAGCAGATCACGTTCCGTTTTTGCAGTGAATGGTACCATTGATTCGCCATATATCGGTCCGTTGCGTTCTGCTGACAGTCTTCCAGCTCAAACATGTTATATCCAAAAGAAGACCACGAAACCCATCGCCTGAACTTCGCCTGCCGAACCTGCAGCTACACTGAAGAAGCCGTCTCTTCATGTGTCTTCCGAAACGTCCTTAACAACCAGCAAGGAGAGACCGCTGGTGTCACTCAGGATGTTGGATCCGATCCTACTGTTAGTTTACTCCTGTATCTGCTGTACGGTCATGATCTGCAATAGACAGGCTACCGTGAAGAGAGGTGGCATTTTGAACGGATTGCACTTGGAGACAAGTCGCCTTCGAGAGCAGCATCTGATGGGCCGATGGTATTTCCGAGAGTTCATACTGATACCTTCCATCTATCTAGCTCCCAAGATCGAACAAGACCTGCCCTAAGTGCAAGACTGAGGATGCAGTGTTCTTTCAATCTCAGCAAAGATCTGCCGAGACAGGAATGGTTGGTTGACTCTTCCTCTGCTCATTGATTTGATCCTAACTCATCTGTATAGAAACTGTTCTACGTCTGCTGTGGCTGCGGTCACATTTTCTCTTGAGATTCAGAAAGCGAGAGAAGTTTGAGTTGTATCGCATTGCTTGGTAGTTTATGGCGCTTAGGAATATGGGACGGCGGAATGGAGTTTATTTTGTTCGATGAAGAGCGGGTGAGAGGAGACTGCAGTGGGGATATCTAGAATTTCTGAATGGCCAAGCTCCTCCATAACATAACGCCCTTTTTAATGCTATAGTACACCGTGACTCTATGAACTATTCTACACATGCATCGGGGCCAAAGACAAGATTTTTGACCAGTTCTTTTTCCTCAGCTCAGCACCTACAACTCCTAGAGAACTATTAGCCAACATTTCCGGATCAAATCGCAAATGTACAAACCATTCAGTCTGGTGCCAATTGGTTCCCCAGCTTTATTGATCAGCACACATGCATTGTCATCGAACTTGACGACACTTCCATCAGGTCTTTGCAGCTTCTTCGCCGTCCTGACGACGACTGCATGTCTCATATCTCCTCTTCGGACCTTGTTCGCATTCGAGATTGATACACTGCCACCAGGTCCGGACTCGGGGCCAAAGTTGCGCTGCTTCTGTACGACGACAATGACTCGATCGCCTGGCTTCTTATTAGCTATTGTACCGGGACACGGTCGAACTCTACAGCATACCGATCTTCGCATGTCTCTTCATCTTCAGAACCTTGACGCACTCGACAATGGCAGCCCCAGAGTTGTCGATGCAATTCATCATAGTCTAAAGAAGAATTAGATTTGTGTAGCGGTCTCTTACAAAGACGATTTCTCTACATACCTTTAATTGAATCATCGTAAGATCATGTCAAGGCTTAACCTCGAAGCACGTAGATTGCAGACTTCCGACCTTGAATCGAATTTCGCGTTCGGCTCGGCTATTTTTGGAATAGCGTCACTCCCCGGAATAACATCACTGCGCCATCTCCTAGTATTGACATCCGTCTCGATCGTTCTCCATTTTGAGATTATCTATTATACTTCCTATATTCACTCCTTCAATTTCATTTCACATATAGTTGTCGCATCTAGCTATTCTTTTCATCTACAATTATGGCTCAATGATCAACGCTAACTTTGATTTCCTTTTGCATTGCCAGACAAGGCTCCGCAGAGAAGCGCCTAATACGGACAATAGAGAGGAGCTGAGGAGTGTTGCGCCGGCGTGAATAGCATGTCAAGGTCGCGTTAAACACCTGCCCCTTTGCACAGACGTATCCAAGACTGCTTTCTCTCCACCCTCCCCAGTCACTCCTTCAACGTGCGACTCTCGAACGAACATCTTCTATCGTCTCGTGCTCCTCGACCACCATATATCAACTGCTCTTCAGCGTTATACGTACACCGAGTGTCGCATGATTCCCAACAAGGAAATTTTGAGTCGCCATGCCAGCCCGACCTACTTCTCCGAAGAAGCAGCGCCTCACCTTGGCTCAACTGCATTCGTACGATGATATCTTGACAGATGCTCTTGTGGATCACGTAAGCACTTCGTCGGTGGGAGCAGCTTCTTATTACTGATAAGACTTCTAGGTGTACTACTGGACGAGTATTCGGAAGAATCGAATTGCATATCATCCATCCAGAGGAATTCGCGAGGAAGATGTTTCCAAGATCCTCCAGAATACGGTTATCATCGAGAAAAATACAGCCAAAGCTGAAGCGCAGCTTATGGCCCTACCAGGCTTGAAAAAGTTCGCAGACAATCTCAACTCTCTCAAGGAGAAAGAGGACTTCCGCCAGCATCTGAGGCGCTATATCAACATCTATCTACCAGAGTGTCCATTTGAAGTTGCGAGCACAAATCGCTTCACAGTAGTTACGCATGAGGCCGCAATCACTGCAAGGAGGTTCATCAAAAAAGGCGAAATCATTAGGTACCTATGTGGTATCCAGGTTATAATGACACCGGAGGAGGAAGCACAAGTTAAGAAGAGTCGCAGAGATTTCAGCATTGTTGTCTCCAGTCGCAATAAATCGGCGTCGTTGTTTCTAGGCCCCGCACGATTCGCAAATCATGATTGTCAATCTAATGCTCAGCTCCAGACAACTAGCTCCAATGGAATGGAAGTCAAGGCTGTGAGGGATATTGAACTTGGTGAGGAGATTACTGTCACTTACGGAGAGAATTACTTTGGCGAAGACAACATCGAGTGTCTTTGTAAGACATGTGAGGAGTTGTGTCAGAATGGATGGCAGGCCGAAGAGGACGAAGATGGAAACAAAATCACGCCAAAACCTTCCATTGAAAGTGAGCAGCAAGCGCAGGGAATATCTCACGGTCTTCGAAAGAGAAGACGGCTTTCAACGGGCTCGTCTCGGACTGAATCTATGACCCCTGACATCTCAAACATCAGACCAGTCATTTCGAAAAGAACTCCCAAGTCTCGCTCCAGATTTCAATGTCTTAAAGGATCCACCCAGTCCCAAACTCCAGAACGGCCTAATTTCCAGCCTCGCAAACGTAAGAGAGATTTTGAAGACTCGGGAGCAGATTCTGTGTCGCCAAAGAAGCAAAGACAAATCCTGTCAGTTGTCAAGACTGAAGAACTAGAGGTACCTAAACTGGAGCCATTACCAGCCCATGATGAAGATGTGTCACGAGATGAATCTATCTCTGAGCCTACCTCGGGGGCAACGCCAGAATCAAGCGCCGAGCACCCAACCGAGACTGACAACACTTCTGTTGATGATGATACAATCGTCGTTCAACGGCCATCAGCGAGTGAGGAGATGCCAACGGAAAGCACGACGTTGGAAATGTTGGGGGAATCAGAACCAGCCGCTGCAAGCTGCCCAATCCTGGTAGGACCATCCACCAGTGCAGATCATCCTGCAATCATCGAAGAAACAGGATCTCTACCAAGTGTTGAGGGTGATGAGTCGTCAAAATGCAACAAGAATTCACCTAGAACGAAGAAGAAAGCAGCTCTTCCGGTACCCAATACTGATTACGATCATGCTCCAGCAGTCCGTATTCCTGGCGACTACCTTTACAACGACGCCTTGCTCGCTGAACCCACGATGGCGTGGATCAATTGTACAAGATGTGACGAGCCATTTGTACAACAAAACTCTTACTTCACAAAAAGCTCATGTCCTAAATGTGAGCGTCATAGCAAGTTGTACGGGTTTCTATGGCCCAAGACCGATCGAGAAGGCAGTGACGATGAGGAAGAGCGAATTCTCGACCACAGAACGGTCCACCGATTCATCAGACCTGAAGAAGAGAAGCTCAGCAGAAAGCGCGATCAGGCTGCAATCGAACAACACGCTTCGCGCGCTCTTAGCATAGCCATTGAGCAAGAGAAGATTAAAAAATGGAATGCTGGAAGTGGTTGGGAATTGAGTGCTAAAGAGAAGAAGAAGCTCGAGAAAGCGGTAAGCAAGAAGCTGGGGAAGACAGAGAAGGAGAAGAAAGGAGTAAGCAAGAAGCAGTCGAAGCAGGAGAGGGCAAACCCAGGCAAGCTGAAAGGCGGACGATGAAGTCGCCAGCTAAATATTTGCATCCCAGATGTCATCATCTTGGGGAATGGCGTTTGTTGAACGTTGATTTCGGCGTTTGTAGGCGCAGGAGCATGAATGTGAGCGACTTGATGCATGGGAGTTTACTAGGGAGGGATAAATGAGGCCAGTGGACCAATGGATCTGTCTCCAAACTGAGGCATGTACTGAGAGTGAGAGCAAATTCGCCCGTGAGATGGCGAGGATATTCAGAGTAGCATATTGATAATACTTCCTTGAACCAATGACTCTCGTGTGGCTGTTTGAAGATGCTGGTCAATTGATACCCCTCGCTTGCGCTAAGAAATGAATCGCACAACGACCCCACATCCAACCTCGAAAGCCCACTTCGCCCACCAAATCCGAGTGACGCCAGCCTGATCACCGACGGTACTGCTCACCACGCGCCGAGGCCTCTTGCCATCCCCAGTGCTGTTCATTACCCTCTTCCGCACTGCTTCGATACGCCTGCTATTGCATTCTCATGGCGCATAACTAGCTAGTCCGAATTATTCTGATCGTCGAGCCAGCATCATGGCCTCCAATTCAACTGCAACTCTGACCACCCTCCTCCGCTCCTCCAGCATCACCGACCACGACGAGGTCCTCAAGGCTGCCAATGCTGTTCTGAAGTCGTCGAAGAACAACCCCGACGCCCTCCACACTCGTGTGGTAGCGCTCGTTAAGCTTGACCGGTTCGAGGATGCGCTACGAGCTCTGGATGACGGTGGAGACCAGCTCGCCGAACGCTGTGCCTTGGAGAAGGCCTATGCCCTATACAAGACCGGTCAGCTTGCTGAAGCAGAGAAGCTTGCGAGCTTGTCGCTGTCTGGAAAAAGCAGAGGTCTGAAGCATGTTGCCGCTCAAGTGGCTTATCGTGGAGAGAAGTTCGAGGATGCGGCCCAAATATACAAAGAGTTGAGTGCGGAGTCCGTAGGGATTGAGGGCGAGGAGAACGATTTGAGAATCAACAGTGCGGCAGTCGATGCGCAACTGCAGTGGCAAGGCGAGGGATCTAAAGTTGAAGAGAGTAGAAAGAAGCCGGCTAGGGAGGATCTGGAGGCTTTCGAAACTGCATATAATGCTGCTTGTGGGTGCATTGCAGGTGGGGACTTGGGAGCTGGTAGCGTTCTGTTGAAGAGAGCCCGGGATCTCTGTGAAGCTCTGGATGAACTGAGCGATGAGGAGAAAAGGGCCGAAGTCTTACCCATCATGGTACAGCAGGCGTTTGTGTTTACTAAGCTAGGAAAGCTTGAGGAGGCTGAGGCTCTGCAGAAGATGGTTAATATTGCAGAGTATGATTCCCAATCTTGCATCGCAGGAGTAGGACTGACTTTACCAGCGTCCCAGAACCCCCCACCAAGGTTGTTGCTCAAAATAACGCCATGGCTGCATCTGGCGAGCCGGAGAATTCATACTTGGCACAACGGATCTTTGATGCAGTTCCAAAGCTTTCCAAAACGGAGCAACTATTCGAGCACCAGGCTAGTCTCTTACGCCGCAACAGATACGCTATTGACCTGCAAGCACGAAAGTATGAAGGTGTTGCTCGATCAACAGCAGCCATTATCAAGTCATCGTCTTCACCGACCCCTTCTCCATTCATTGGCAATCTGGCCGTTGTTAATGCCGCCGCTCATGGAAGAAGCAGGATTGACAAGGCAGGACTCAAACATATCTTACCACTGCTAGAAAAACGACCCAACGACGTTGGACTAATTCTTACGATTGTCCAACTTTATGTACTCATGAATAATCCAGGCCCAGCGATCGAACTATTGGAGTCTTTTTTCAAGAGACTTGAGGAATCCGCTACCACGGCAGACCAAGATGTTCGCTACACCCCAGGCCTTGTAGCTCTTGCCGTGTCGCTATATAGACTCCAAGGACGCAAAGCACCGATACGGAACGAGCTCGGAAATGCAGCGCTGTACTGGAAACGAAAGCAAAAGACCCCTGTATGTTTACTGCAACCAGCTGGAATTGCATTGCTCGAATCCTCAAACCCGGAAGATCTGAAGACCGCTGGACAGATATTCGAGAATCTACGTGCAAAGGACGCCAATGATCGAGTCGCTATTGCTGGCTATGTCGCTTCATATGCGATATCAGATTATTCCAAGGTCGAAGCCAACCTCGACAAGCTCACGCCTGTGGAGCGCCTCACATCTGGTCTCGATGCTGCAGCGCTTGAGGAAGCGGGTGTCGCAACCCTCCCAAGGCCTACCGACGCAATGAGCAAGAAACGCAATGCAGATAACGAGAAAGAGAAGCCATCCAAGAAGCGCAAGATGAGAAAATTGCCTAAGGATTATGAAGAAGGTAAGAAGATGGATCCAGAGAGGTGGCTACCCCTGAGGGATAGGAGTACGTACAGACCCAAGGGCAAGAAAGGGAAGAAAAAGGCTATGGATATGACTCAGGGTGGTGTTGTGAAGGAGGAAGAGAGCTTGGAGCTTGTTGGTGGCTCGGCAGTCAAGGTTGAGAAGTCGGTACCGTCGAAGAATAAGAAGAAGAAGGGCAAGAAATAAAGAGGGGTATTGTGCCCAGAAACATGAGTTTCTAAGCGTATAATGCTCAAAATCTAGGTTGTTACTGGCAGAAAATGCAAGACCTTCCTACATTCTTTGATTGAGCCCATGTAGGTTTCCATTTTAACAAACCACGCAATAAACCTCGATGGAGACTCGAAATCAAATAACAGCGATATCATTCAACACCATTCTATGCTTATATGCGTTGACCATGCGCCGTTTCCATGCCCCATCTACAACCCTTACAAATAACCAAATACAACATGAATCCATTGTCAGCATTGTACTCTGCTACCCGATCTTTGGTCGTTTTCTCAATGTTATACACCATCCCAACGAAAATACAAATGAGTCCTTTTGTGTCCCTGACATGCCGAGTTCCCAATGTGGCAGCAACCCCGTTTTTCCCGAGTATTAAAATGTTGTAATGTGACTAAGTTGGACATGAAAAGAGAAAAATGTGACGATGTGATGAATTGGAGTTCATCGTGTTAGTCGATCATGCGTGAACGACTGTTTGAAGAGGTGATGACAGTACTCTCTCACTTTCCGAGTCTTCTACCTCTTGTGACTGAGTCTTTGGATTCCTATCAATGAATGCGGGAGTGATTGGAGAGTTGGAAGCCTCTGGAGTGTAGAAAATTGCCTGTTTACCAGGGCCATCTAAATCATCGTCACTACCATCTTCATCCTCGAGTGGTGGCAATGGAGTTCTGCGCCCTTCCGAGAAGCTTACAGCTACATCACTTTCTCCATCCGATGTGATGTTGGAGGTAGCATTATATCCATGCAAATATTTCTTCTTATGGAGTTCTCGGAAGCTTCGAGCAGTTGCGGCTGAAGTTGCAGATCCATGTCGTTCGTGAAACTCATAGGGCTCCGCTAGAACTGAGTGGAAGTCGTCGATAGTGGCAGGTGATAGTGCACTCTGCTCATCCCTGTGAGATTGTCGGCGAACACGCAAGCGCTCCTCCTGAGACATACTCTGAAGCTCTGAGCCGAAATGAATAACAGA
The DNA here is from genome assembly GCA_003369665.1 of Coleophoma cylindrospora. Classification (NCBI taxonomy): domain Eukaryota; kingdom Fungi; phylum Ascomycota; class Leotiomycetes; order Helotiales; family Dermateaceae; genus Coleophoma; species Coleophoma cylindrospora. The sequence continues at coordinate 646,004 of PDLM01000016.1, forward strand.
TGCCTTCTTCCCATGAACAACAAAGCTCCCAGTGCCACGTGAAAGAACGTCTTCGGGAGTACCTTCATCTGACATTCCAGCGCTCGAGGCTGAATCCTTCCCTTTCCGGCTTCGGTGGTGTGTAGGTACATGTGCTTCGCGGAGAGTGCGATGCAAGCTGCGGCGGATCTTACCCCTATCTAGCTTGTCCTTTTCAGTGGATCCTTCGTTCACATCGTCACTCTCAGGGCCGGTGGCCGGTCTCTTGCTGTCGGGCGACGCAGTATCCATCAAGCCAGCTTGCTCAAGCACAGCTTGCTCAGCAGCATCAGGGTTAGGTGTTGAAGGAGGGTCAGCTGCAGACGCTTGATTTATGCTAGGATGAGAAGAAGTGGAAGCTAAACCAGGGCTGGATGGAGGTAGAGTAGACATGGATACCTTTCGACCGCGCTGATCGAAAGCCAGTGGCGGCAGTTCCCAAGAAGCCTGTGCCTTGTGGAAACTTGCCCGATGTGCTAGGGCAGGCGGTGTCTGGAAAATGTCCTCCATGCCATGCTCGTTCTCCAGCTTTGGTGTTGCTTGGGCAGAGGTCTGTGGTCTGGTGATGGTGGACCCGGTTGGGGATCTAGGGCTAAGTTGAGGTACAAGAGTGCTGCTGGGCTTCGAGCGCAGTCGGGGTAATCTGGCACCGTCTCCAGTTACCTCGCCAAATAATTCACTTGCTCCAAGCCCGTCATCTTGATCGACCTTTTCCTCATCTAAATCCATGAGAAGGATATCTCTGTGGCATCGTAATCGCCAGATTTCCATCCTTCCCCACTTCAATTGAGCTGCCATTCTTCCAGCTGCATGCACAACTTGTTCCCTAGTCTTTGGTTGGATAGGGGCCAATATCTGCAGATGCCGCGCATTCCTTAGCTGTGCATCAAGTTGTTTCTGTGCAACCTCAAGTTTACCCTCTGCATCAGCTATCTTCTGCAACATAATCTCTCGTCTGGCAGCAAGAATGTCTTGTGCCATTTTCGTATCGATCTTACCACTGACAATTGTGACTTCTCCAGAAGGTGTTTGGACAGATCTTGAAGAATCATTATGACTGTCCAGACGTCGTATCCCCCGAGATCGTTGTCCTTCATAATTGCCCCCAACAACCCCACGCATACGCACACCTGAAGTACGGAAAGCAGCGGCATAGTTCAGTTTTGCTAGCCAGTCGTTCATCTCATCCTCGTTGTCAGCCAAGAACGTTTCTTCAAATCCTCCATGACGGACGAACACAAAAGCATTCTTGTGCTTCTTGTAAGTAGAATCCAGCAATGCAACAGAATCATCAGTTGACATCAGCGCATCAGGCTTGAAGGAATCGAGAGGGGGCTTGAAGATTACGGGAATGCCATCGTGTCCCTGCTTCACGTGCGAGTCATGTTGAGCTATCAAACTCTTGATCCATGCAGTATTACGGAAGAAATACAACTGGGCTCCAGTTAGTATAGCTCCCCACTCCTGCCATGGCGATCTTGTCTTCTTCTTCTTTGCGTCTTTGCGCCACAGGAGACCAACTTTCGTGATTTTGATGTCAACGATTCCGGGATGTGCCTCGTTGGGGTTGTTGACAGTCTTATCATTCATGAAGGCATCCGGTCGGGATCTTGCAGAGACAATCTGTAAAATGCCCGTTCGAAAAAAGGTTTTTTGCAAGTCCTGCAGATTGAGAGACGAAGCAGTACCAAGATAACTATAGTGCTCCTCCAGATGCATAACATCTTTGAGGTTTGGTCGTAAAGTATCAAGCTTGCGGTCAATAATGAGGGTATATGGGTCAACAGGCTCTTTAGCTGCGCGCTTAACAGGGTCTGCACTTCCACGCGGAAAGATCGACTGCTTCTTCTTCGCTTTGTGTTGTACAATACGTTCGCCATTGATATCAAGGTCATCTTCAACGTGGATGAAAGGAGTATATGAGATGTTGTCGTAGAAGCATTCAAGAACTTCGTCAAAGATTCCCTCGCCACGGGTGTTCTTGAGATAGTCCGGTTTTTGCATCTTGTGTTTGTTGTTTTTGTTGAAAACGTCGGTATGCAGAATGAGTAGCGAGAAAGCAATAAAGTAAGCTTGATCTGGCGACGCATATATTCCCGGGTTACATTCGTGATATCTGTTGGCAAACCCCTGTAGGCATCGATCAATCTGCTGTGTCTCTTTGGGTAACTCGACTTCCATAAGCAACTTTCTAATAGCCATGTCCATTGGGTCACCAAAAAAGCCAAAACCCCTCATGTAGCTTCGAAGAACAGCTTGAGAGAATTGATCAGTGCCTTTCGAAAGAACAGCGGCAACGACACCGCGACTAACGACCTCTTCCAAGCGCACCAGATATTTTGCCGGGGTGTCGTCTTCGAGTCGCTCGGGCAGCACCACTGCTGGCGGTTCCCTTGTCAACTGCATGGAATTTTGCTTCGAGCCATTTGAGCCAGGAGTATCTAGCCCCGGCCCGCGTGGAAAGGGAGGTTCGGAATTTTGCCGTAATCTGTGAGAAAGACCAAAAAGGTCCCCGAAGCTTTTTCTGCCGGTTGATGTAGATGTTCGAGCAGATGGAAGTGGGGGAGTAGGAAGGGGCTCTTCACTGGGCATATTCCTTAGAGAACTAAGAGTCGATGATCTATCGCGTGCATTGAGCCTCCTGCGCGTTGGAGATGATTTTACGGATGCAGAAGATCCGTGTCGGATAATCGATGGTTGGCCAGCAACACTATGTGATGGAGAAGGGAAGGGCGATGCAAAGTTTTGGCTTCTCATATCTTCCGCTGAAGGAGACTGTAGAGCTCTCACTGCAGGAGAGTCAGAAGCAACCGAAGGTCGCGGAGTTAACTGGTCTTGGGCTTGAGACTTCTGAGGGAGGTGAGAGAGATCGAACATAGGGCCAGGCTTCTTTCGGCGTGGAAGACGGAAGAAGGTGGTTGTGGTCTGAACAGTATGAGTGGTCGTGGTTGTCGTGGCATATACCCCATGATCTCCAGAGCTTCCATCAGACCTAGAAGATTCGGACAGGCGGTTGACTGGAAGAGCCAGTGTTGATGCTGCATCATCGCCGTAGGCCGGAGGTGAGCTACTTGCAGCTTGAGTGACTGGTCGTTCTGGCTCATCGAATGTTACTCGACCCTTGCTTCCAGAGCGGTCACTCTCCGACATTGTTTTCCGTCTCTCCTTCTTCTCCAGCGCCAATTCCGGCATTGCAAGTGCTTCCGTTGACATCTTGTTCCTACCAGGAAGGCGTATACGTGATTTCTTCTTGGTCAGGGCCCCTCCGGTCACATCCACGGTTGGAGCGGTGGTTATTATTTCCGGAGCTGTCAAAATACCTTATCAGTATGCAACAAAGAGATATAGACTGGAGAGACGTACGATTTGGAAGTGGTGGAGGTGCCGGCTCATTCTGTAACTGAGTCTGGGCTTGCAGACGTGCTCTGGTGGAAAGTTGCGAATCGGATGCATGACGGAACTTCAGCATGGAGAAGCGACGATGTCTGGGGTGCTCTTCCTGCACAGGTGGAGAATCCGGGCGACCACCCAGTTCAGGCGGTCCTGACTTCCTCGAAGCTATAGATTCAGACATTGAAGGACGTTCGGCAGCGGACTGGGGAGACAGGAAGTCTGACACTGAGCGATTGCGTGGTATCTGCTCGCTTGCCCGGCCTTCTGGTAGTTGTGCATTTGGCATCAGCCTCGAGTTGTTTGCCGTTACGTCGGAAGTGAAATAGCTATGGCGCCGCATATCTGCTTCGCTGCTAAGACCTCGACGTCGCAACAAGCCCGGCACGATTGGCATGGTGAGGAATCGGGTAGAGCGACCATTGAACACACGTCGATCGTAAGAGAGGACAGTGGAATAGGCTGGTGATAGTTGGACGTAACAAGTAGCGTCGAGAGCAGTGGCTCGGGATGGATTCGTGTATAATGATCGAATGTTGGTTGTTGACAGGTCAGGTTGGAAGCAGAGTCTTGTGTCAGTGTGTTGCAAGCCTGACGTTGCGATACCCCCCAAGGCTGGACAATCCTTGTCAGCCGTCGCGGTAGGACAGGCGTTGTGGTCAACGAGCGACGAGACGGATTAAGGACAAGCAGGCAAGCTAAAAGCAACAGACATTGAATCAACACAAGTCTCAATCTTGCTCGCGAAGATCAATCAAGATTTCAGGAGTCGCGGTCGGATGAGGAGGAGTAGTGGGAAGATGAGGATCCGCGATGATGTCGGTGCTCTCGTATGCCTCCTTTTCGCAAGCCAAGTGAGGAAGCGGAGTAGGTAAATCCGAGATCTGGTGAGAGGAGGTCTGATTTGCGTGCAGAATGCAGAGGGCAAGGAATTGCGGATCAATGACAGGAATTATTGGAGAATTGGGCTGGGCTGGACCCGGGCAAATGATCCATGCGCTCAATGTCGCACTTGCTCACCAGAATAGAATAGAGCGGAGAGCGTCCAAAAGCATGCGCCTGGGAGAAATTGGATGTGCCCCAAAAAGGCAGACAAGCAGCGACCGGATACCACACGTTTCAATAATGCAGACCAATGGCCCCAGCACTGGATTGTTTGGTCGAGTGCAAGCTGCGAAGCATCATATACGACGGATGGTCACCCGCACACTCGATCGTCCTTCGATCTCCACTTCCCACTCCAATGCAAATTCCTACGTCGCAAGCCGGCTTGACCTGACTTGACCTGACTTCGCGGGCGGACGGTCTTACTACTGACTGGGCGGGTGCGGAACGGTGTCCCCGCTCCAGTAGACGGCCACATACGGTAGGAATTCAATTCTCCAGCAGCCCTTCAACCCCTCAGCCACAACCGCTGCCTCCCATCCATCCCTTCCTCATCAACATCTCATCCCTAGTGCAGCTCTCTGCCCATCCTTCGCAGTAGGGGAGTCTTCCTGCTCTTGCTTGCGCCCTCGACTGATGACTTCTACTCCACCTTCATCATGATTATCCTGCGCAATACTCTCGCCGTCCTCAATCTAGCTTTCTTCCTTGTCACCTGTGCCGCTTTCCCATGGAGCTCCTCCTCACGCGACAATGCCCATGTTACCTCCCACCAACGCCATATCGTCGAGCATCAATCGCATAAGCTGCGAGGAGTCTTCCCCCAACTGACCTGGCTGCGGGATACAGCGATCGAGAAGGTCTTCGGCCAACCGCCCAAGAAGGATGGTTCTGGTCAGCGCAAGCCGGCCATATCGCACGCCGCAAATCCAAATTTGCCTACGACTCTACTAGCCAAGTATGGAGGAGACGTCGTTCTCCGCTTCAACTTAACAACGGCCGCAGAAGAGAAGGCATTGGCCGAAGCTGCTGATACTTTGTTCCTCGATGTCTGGGAATTCACCAACAACTGGGCTGATATTCGGCTTCGTGAAGATGATGTATGCTATATATGATAACAAGACAAAAGCACTGCTGATATGTTCTCCTCGCAGGTCGCATCTCTTCTGGGCCTTCTTCCCAAGAGCCTACAGCGAGCATACTCTCATTTGATGCCAGACCTGGCGAAGACAATCTATCAGTCTTATCCCTCCATCACATTCGAGGACTTTGAGCCAGCACCTCCAAGTCGTCGTGATGCCCAGACATTCTCCCCCGCGCTAAAGACGACAGGAGGTGCAGATCTAGATAACATATTTTTTCGCGACTATCAACCCTACTCTGTAATTGTTCCATGGATGCGATTGATGGCTTCAATGTTCACCACCCACGTAAGGATGCTCAGTATTGGAACCTCCTATGAAGGCCGAGATATTCCTGGTCTGCGAGTAGGTGTATCCCCAAAGAATTCCCAGGAGCCCCTTGGACCTCGCAAGACTATCATTGTATCCGGTGGGTTCCATGCCAGAGAATGGATATCCGTGAGCACAGTAACTTATATTGCTTGGTCCCTGATCACCTCGTATGGCAAGAATGCTGGAATTACGAAGCTCCTTCAAGAATTCGACTTCATCTTCATTCCTACAGTTAATGTTGATGGATATGTCTATACGTGGGAGAACGATCGACTCTGGCGCAAGAATCGCCAACAGACAAACCTGAGATTCTGTCGCGGACTTGATCTGGACCGATCATTTGGCTTTGAGTGGGATGGAACCACCTTTCAAAACAACCCATGTTCAGAGAGCTTCCCAGGCGAGGAACCTTTTCAGGCTGTGGAGTCACACAGACTGGCTGAGTGGGCAAGGAACGAGACACAAAATAATGGAGTCAAATTCGTTGGATTCTTGGATCTTCACTCATATTCCCAGCAAATTCTTTATCCATACTCCTACTCCTGTGCAGCATTTCCACCAAGTCAAGAGAATTTGGAAGAGCTAGCCTTAGGGCTCGCCAAATCCATCCGAATTTCCAGTGGTCAGCAGTATGGTGTTTCTTCCGCCTGCGAAGGTGCTGTTCCATATAGAAGCAAGGCTTCTGGAAGTGTCTCAGCAAGAATGGAAACTGGCGGTGGCTCTGCTATTGATTGGTTTTATCATGAGATGAAAGTACGCTACAGCTATCAGATCAAACTTCGTGACACGGGAAGCTATGGTTTTCTTTTACCTAAGGAGAACATTGTGCCCACTGGCGAAGAGGCATTCAACGCCGTCAAGTATTTCGGCGATTTTTTGCTTGGAAACAAAGGCATTGAGAGTACCTTGTTTCCGGAAATACACAAGGATGAGAACGCTACGCCGCCAGTGGGGTTAGCCAATGCTGTTGAGGCAGAGATGGTTGGCGAAGATATTGAAACCGTAAATGAGTGGGATGAGCGAGACTGGGAATTGAGGCGGCGACGACGATAGAGGCAAGCACTGGGCACGGGAATGGTTGTCATGGCGTTATTGGGAAGGAAACATGTCCATCCCACCGGGTGGCTTGTAGGATAATATTATATGGCGTATGAGGGAGCTCTAATGTCCAAAACCTGGGCGCTTTTCTATTCGGGGTTTATCTCACGTATGGCTCTTGTGGACCAAACGGCGAAAATATATCTTTTTCTCTTGCTATAGCAGGCTAAGGTATACGCATTCCTGCGCACTTGACTCTTTTGATATCTGCATTTGTCCCAGTGATTTCATCATAAGAGCCCTGAGCAACAATATCAGGTGTTATCACAAGCGTCTTAGCACAGTAGGGGCCAAACCCCGCACTTTCTGCAGTCAGCACGCTGACGCCTTCACGCGTTCCCAGCCAAGATCCAACACGGCTTTCACAAATTGAGCCATGCGTCATACAGGTAATGATAGAATAATGCACAGCCTGTATACACGCCTTTCACAAGTTGAGCCATGCGTCATACATGGAATGATACAATAATGCACAGCCTGTATAAAACACAGGCCGGGAATCCCCAATTTGCTTCCAGGGTCAACGTCCTACCTAGAAAGATCAATTTCTCTATCCTATTCACAATGGCCCCTGAACCGTTCACAATTGACGTTCCACAATCCAAAATCGACACTCTCAAGACTAAACTCTCCCTTGCCGAATTCCCGGATGAGCTGGAAGCTGCCGGCTGGGACCTGGGAGCTCCCCTGGCTGATGTCAAGCGACTCACCAAGGCGTGGGAGAACTACGACTGGAGAGCCGCAGAAGAGAAACTAAACCAAATCCCTCAATACCATACCGATATCGAGGTGGATGGATTTGGGAAGTTGGATATCCATTTTGTCTGGCAGAAGAGCGAGGTTAAGAATGCTATTCCATTAATTTTTGTGCATGGCTGTAAGCTTGTTACCTTGCTGAGCCTTCCAGTGAATTCTTGAAACTAACAGCAATACAGGGCCTGGTAGTTTCATAGAATGTCAGCATATACTGCCGCTGCTAGCTCAGCCTGGTGGTCCAGCATTTCACATTGTTGCACCATCTTTACCCAATTTTGGCTTCAGCGAGAGGGTGAAGCAGCGAGGATTCGCTGCTGCTCAGTATGCAGAGACGTGCCATAAGCTCATGCTTCAACTTGGTTACAACCAGTATGTAACTCAAGGTGGGGACTGGGGTTATTTGATCACGAGATCTATGGGTCTCTTGTATCCCAACCATGTTAAAGCAAGTCACGTCAAGTAAGTTGCCATCCTGTTCTGCATCGCTGGAACACACTCATGCCGAGTATAGCATGATTGGCATTGATTCTGCACCAACCTTCCGGAAGAATCCCATTTTAGCTTTGCAGCATGCTGTAACCCCATATAGTGAGGCCGAAAATGTAGGCTTCGAACGGGCTAAATGGTTTTCGAAGGAAGGCAGAGGCTACAATCTCGAACAATCCACCAAACCACAGACTCTCGCCTATGCTCTCCACGACTCTCCCGTGGCCCTTCTGGCCTGGATTTACGAGAAACTGCACGACTGGACCGACTCCTATCCTTGGACTGACGACCAGATCTTAGAGTGGGTGAGTATTTACCAGTTCAGTCGTGCAGGACCGGGTGCGGCACACAATATCTATTATGAGGTTGCACACACTAAACCAGGGCCTGGGAGTATCTTGAGAGAGACGCTGAAGGAGTATATTCCAAAGGTTAAGCTGGGACTGGCTTTCAATCCGAAGGAATTGGTCGTTCCTCCTAAGATCTGGGGGAGGGCTTTGGGTGATGTTGTGTTTGAGAGCGACAATCCTAGTGGAGGGTGAGTCTTCTGTTTTCTTCTGTCCTTCAGCTTTACAGCAACTGATGGGCCAGCCACTTTTATGCGACGGAGAAACCTGAGTTCCTGGCTCGAGATCTGAGAACGATGTTTGGTAAAGGTGGTGGAGCTTATGGCGTCGTGAAGGGCCTGTCTGGGTATGATGATACTCGAGCTAGACTGTGAAGAGAAAATTTGCAACCAAGTATGTTAAATGGATGGCTTCAGCTTCTATAATCATGTCTCCAAGCATTCCAATTTGCTCGGGCGCGGATTCGGACTGGAAGAAGAGGCGGGGATGAGAAGCCTTACGTTACTGAAATGCGGGGACGTCGTGCCTTCTGAGCGCATCGGCTGAGGGAGGTCAGCCAAATCCAAGTACCAAAGAATTTCCAACAATGTCGAGGTCCCAGGAGTGCATCGTACATGGTTGGTTGGTTTGGAATCCTCTATGCTACGATGGTACGAGCAGTGTCTATCCTGGGTTTGTGTGAGGAGCAGGGAAATGAGTTCGTTCAGCCCAAAATGACGTGCTGCTTGTCAGCATAGCTTTTTGGCGCAACGGCCGACGGATCGCCCCTTAAGGTGCTTATGGTACTTCACGATACATATAAATCACGCCCACATCCCTCGTGCTCGCTTTCGTATATACACCCTTTTCACCTTTTCGACAAGAATTGCCATGTTGAACAGACTCCCTAGGGACTATGGCCTGGTGCAGCTGTCATTCCACAATGGCTCCGTCCGCCGCTGCACGGCCGTTACGAGTTAGAACGACGGGACAACCATCTGTCCGAGCGAACACCTCGCGGAGCTTCTTTGTCGTTCTACAGTGCCTGAGCCATTGCCAGGAACGTTATTTTCGTAGGATATCTGGTACATCTCCTTCTTCATCTACTCCATTTCATCAATCGCAGCTAGGTTTCTTTCTATCATCTTCAATTCTCCATCCTAATACCCTGTTGAATCTACTCAACCTCCACGCAAACACCGCAGTAACAACAGCAACCATGCCTTCTTTCGATCTCCCAGCTGAATACGGGTCAGTGCATTGGTCTTTGGTGCTATCTTCGTCACTCAATGGTGCTTGATGGATCTGTAGAGACCTCTTTTGCTGATACCCATCTAGCTACGTCATCTTGGCCGCAGCCTCAACCTTTTTCCTAAACACCGCCCACAGTGTCAATACTGGAATTTACAGAAAAGCAGCCAACGTCGACTACCCCGCTGCTTACGCTCCAGAGTCCAATAAATCGCCCGAGGCCCAACGATTTAACTGTGCTCAGCGCGCACACGCCAATTACATTGAGAACCAGGTCAGCTTCGTCCCAGCTTTGTTGATTGCGGGCACCAAATTTCCTCTCACCAGCGCCGTGATGGGACTGTGCTGGAGCGTTAGTCGATACACATATATGGTGGGCTACAGCTCGGGAGGTGAGGGCGGAAAGGGCAGATATAAGATGGGTGGTCTATACTTCTGGCTGTTCCAGTTTGGCTTGATGGGTATGGCCGCATACAACGGCGTGAGCATGGTCATGGGATGGTAATGGCTGGTCGCCGTGGCCAGGTCTGAGAATTGGAGGGTGCGGTGGTTCAGTCAGTTATTTCTGCAAGCCATGCTTGCAGCGAATGGGCATCAATGCTCGCAAGTCAAAGTTTCAAGTCTAGCAATACTATCGAACTCGCTCAAAAGATATCCGAGTTACATTCAACTTCTAGTGATACCGGTAATCACTGCATTTACCTTTGTTTGGTCTTCCTTTGTTCCCGTTATTCCGAGCAGCATAGCATGGATGTGCAATCTCCTTGTTCTGTGTCTCGAGCAAGATGCCATCATGTGTTTAACGCATTTAAGACACCGAGCGTGCTTTCAGGATCGCAAAGGATATATATACAAAGTCCAAGAATTGTATGCGCATGCCAACCATGGCCGCCACCAGGCCTAGTTGCCTAGCTGAGACGCTAGTATGCGGAATGGGTGGCAGTCCCAATCAGCTGGACAGGCATTGTGAGTGGAAAGAGGTGAGACCGTTGTTGGTGGTGAACGATGGAAGAATACCTGTCCTGTCAAAGGATTGGCAACCACGAGGACTTAGCGTGCGCGATCTTCTGCTCTAACGTACCTTCGGCGGTCGAGTCACTCGGTCTTAGTCTTAGTGGTTAGAGCAGGCAGCGAGGCAGATTTCTGACGGGCCAGATAGGACGTCGGTCAGCTGATGGCGAGAGCAAGTCAAGCCGCCGATCGACGACATTTTTCAGCAGAAGCATCAACGAGCGGAAAGTGCTTGATGCACGCAGGAATGCTACATCGTCGTCCCGGTCCGGTACACCAGCCGCTCTGGAGATTCTTCATCTTGTACCTGCAGCGGGCATGGGAGCGACAAACTTGCACGGCCACAAAAATGCACCTCTCGTGCTCCACCAGAATAGAAAGTCCGTTGATGGTTGTCAGCCATCCAGAAGCGCTAACGGACGATCAATAATGGTGGTGTTGGCGACAGGAGCAGCCTCCCAGCAAGGGAGTGGCTCAGCTCAGCCCTCAAGCGACCCTGTTAGTGGAGGCAGTGTCCCCGTTCCTGACCAGAATGCGACGGCGACGGCGACAGCGATAACGACAACCACCAAACCCACAGCGCAAACCATGACGATGTCGTGCAGATATGCAGAGACTCCGGAGCTTGGGACACTCGATGCTTCAGCCCTCCCAAAGGGCTGAGAAAAGGAGACATAGGCGCGATGGTCGTGTCTCGAGAGCCAGAGATGTGCGGGCAGCCAGTGGCTCCGAGCCATTCTGGTTCCGCTCACGACTGCCTGGGACTGCTCATACGGTCATTGGTGCGGTCTGCCTTACGATTCGCGCCGTTCCGAATCAGGGCCCTTCCTTCGCATCTCTGTCCCTCGTTCTGGCCATCCGTCCAATGGCTCCAGCAACGGCACACCCGTCGCTGGGAGGATTGCTCCTGGTGATCGGATTGCCAAATGACCAGTGGCTGGTATTTGGTTTCAAGGGCCTGCGTGCAGAGGGTGGTGTGGGCTGCTGTGCCGTGGGCTAGAGCTAGGCACACGGTACAAGCCCCATGAGGCTGTGGCACTGTGAGCTCGAGATGGAGGCTTCAACTCTTGGGGGCTTTTTAGTGCCGCCGTCGGTCGCCGGCCAGTCACCACCATCATCGTGCAATTCTAATTCTTAGGCAGACAAGGGCCTCAACCCACGAGTGACCGCTTCCTTCCTACACCTTGTGCCTTGCATATAAGTCTGCTTGTTTCCCCATATCGTCTCCCTCCTCTCCTCCTCTCCCACAGTCTTCCTACCACATCACACGCCAACCGCTATCGCTCGCCTTCCCCTACACGCCTGAGCTTCCACGGTCATCAGCACACTTCCTCGACACAAGACCACTACATGTCGCCTCCATGTCTTTAGCACGTCGAATAGAGCCACCCATCCGCCTACTATTTGTGCCTGACTTTGGAGACTGATATCTAGCTCTAAACTCGACAAGTGCTATACTGTCGCCAAATTTCCATCGTTACCGACGCCAGGGACCACATTCCTGACTTTGGAATATCCTTCGGGCTAAAACAAAACAAAGCCATCCGGCATTTCTAGTTGCTCCGCTATCACTATGTGTGTCGAGAACATCTACGTCGACGTCTACCCGGACGGGAAAGAGGTCGAGTTCAGAAAGACTTCCATCTGCCAATACGGCGAACTAAGTCGTCCTTGCCCGACCCTCACAACACTTGAAAATCCACCCCGACATATCCAGTACGGCGAAATCTCCACGCAGGCCATGCTCACTCAGTCATCATTCTACCCACGGACTCCACAAACACCACCTCGATCGTCAAGTGGTTCACAGCATCGGCGCTCCGGCTCTCATCACAGAAACTCGGGAGGCTACGTCTCGGAAGACAATCATCACCGTTCTAGACGCAACAGCGGCCTAGCTGCCGCAGTGAATGACAGAAAGTTCCGTCAGCATCGCAAGGAGCGCATCATCATAGTCGATAGCCCTCCCACACCTCGAACACCACCTCAGCTATTTTCGCAGGTATTTACCGCGCCATCATCGCCTGCAACACCACCATATATTTTCGATTCTCATGTTGGACGTGGCCGTCCCATCATTGTTGATGAGAGGCCTTTGAGACGAGAGCGTGTTGACTCCCGAGGTGCAGTTGTCGGACATCGTTCCCCGGGGCGGCCTCGATCTCGGTCATATTCTCGACCAAGGCACTCTTCACAAGCTGTACCAAGCTTTAGCGAGCGTGCCAGGAGATTAGAAGAGGAGCAGCGACGGGGCGAGGAGCGAGAGGAGCGACGTCGGAAGAGGAATGAGAGGGAGGAAAGAGAGGCAGAAAGAGTGTCGGAGCGCCGACTACAGGAGAGAATCGCACAGCAGAATGCAGAGATTCTTCGTCGACCAGCCGTCCCAATGCCTCCACCACGTCTCCACGAACGAGATTTTCTAAGGCCTGTAATTCAACAATCGGCTAAACTGCAAGATCTCATGGCGGACTTGACTTTAGACGGTGCTGCAAGACGAGCAGAAGAGGGACGGCGGAGGGAAGAGAGGGAGCGACTCACTCGAGTCCGGTTTGAGGATGAGGTGCAGGCCAGAGAGGATGAGGCCATGCGACAAAGACTCAGAGAGCGACAGATGCCACGGCGGAGATTCTCGGTGGGTCCAGGGTATAGACGGCATCGGGTCCTATATGATGACGGCGTTTATCGATATGAGTGAATGTTTCGCACCGCAAGTATCTAGATAGTTACATAGTATTGAAATCCTTCATTTCCCCCTGAAAACATCTTCTGTCTTGGTACTAAGAAAATACTTTGAAATAAATCGTTACAGTGTAGGACGCTCGCTAGGACCTCCCGATAACTTAGTCTGGGCAATATCTACCAGAATCTTAACATGATCCTCTTTGTGATTAATGAGGGTTTTGAACCCATCTTCCACGACGTTTTCTAGCGCGACTCTCCTCGTAACCATATCGCCAGGCTTCATAGCTCCTAAAAGTCAGATTAGTACATAGTCTGACATGTTGCGGGACAAACTTACCAGAAGCAATCGCTTCAATCACGTCTTCAAAGTCCTTCCTCACATATCCTAAGCAAGCCAGAAACTTGCCTTCTTTAAATACTAGATCATTGGGTTGGAACGGAATCGCCTTCTCCCATATCGAAACATTCACCACGGTTCCCCTGGCCTTTATGGCCTGGCATGCCGCTTTCAAACCAGGCGCAACACCAGCGCAGTCGAAGGCGATGTCCACCCCATTTCCATCGGTCAGACAGCGGACTTCCTTCAGCACATCGTCGGTTCTTGGATCTAGGACATAATCGGCACCAAAGTGTAGGTCGAATCTCTGCCGGCTCGTACTAGGTTCGGAAACGATGATCTTCCCACAGCCTCGGGCACGCAGAGCAAGGAGGACTGCGATACCAATTGGGCCCCCGCCAAGAATGAGAATAGAGGAATCATTCTTCAGTGGACTCTGGGCCACGGCATGCCAGCCGACTGCAAGCGGCTCTACCAATGCACCGATGTCTAGAGGGATGTTGGAGGGCAGTGGAAGCACATTCACCGCCGGGATGACCACAGCATCCGAAAGACCACCTCCCCCGCCGGAAAGACCGATAAAACCACCACTGTAGCAAACATTCTCGAGTCCGGCATGGCATGCTGAACAAGTGCCATCCGAGATCGTGGGCTGGATTGCTACACGCTGCCCGGGCTCCAGACCGGAGACTCCCTTCCCAACCTCGAGGATCGTGCCGCTGAACTCGTGACCGAAGGTCACAGGAATGGTTTCTCTCGTGACGGGGTGTGGTTCTACCGGTGCGAAGGTTGGCCCGCCCAGATACTCGTGCAGATCTAGGCATGGTTGTCAGGTCAGCATCTTCGTGATTCGGAAAGTCAATTACCTGTGCCACAGATTCCAACGTAGGCCGGCTTGACCATGACATGCCCCTCTTGACATACCGGCTCCTCAATCTCCTCCACTCGGATATCCTCGATTCCATAGTAGCGTGCAGCTCGCATTTTCTTGTTTGAAGAACATAAGAATCTCACAATTTCTTGGGCAGGCTCAGCAAGAACGGGCGTTCCAGCCTGCTTTATATCTCCCTCTGCGGCACTCGGCCATGGTCAAAAGAGGGGTTGCACATTCGAGGGTTGTACCCAGGGCCAAGAATAGTCACCCGTGGCAAGAAGCATGCCATTCGTGTTTGTAAGAAGTTGCTGCCGCGCACCCGGAAATGTCACGTTGACAGCATGAGACCAAAGAGAAACACATAGCGTGATCGTCTGGCTAGCTTGGATCAAGAGATCTCCCAGGTTCGAATCGACGTCGTCTCGGAAGGAAAGTGGAGCGAGGAGCAGCATCTCAAGCGGATTGTCCCGTCCTGGCGATCCGGGGAATCTCTGCTAAGAATATGATCAGTTGTATCAGCTCCGCGTTCCTAGCCGACCATGTTGGCGGGGTAGCTAAGAGGTGCTTCGTGACAACCCCTCCTTTCACCGGCGGAACTCATTGCCACGCGTGTGCACCTCACTCACTCACGTCGGCGCTCCCCGCCCACAGCTCCCTTGCTTGCCCGTCATCAGTCCACTCCAATTAGACCATAAACAATCCATCAGGCCGCGGCTACGGTGCGCCTCCTCTTCGGTCTCTTTTCAAATCTCCATCTTTCAGTCATAATCCCTTGTAAGGAGTAGCGGGCCTCGTCTTCTTGTATCCAGATCTCGAGACTGACTGCTGCATAGCCAGCTGTATAGTAGTAGACTGGTTGTTAGAGTTCATATCAGCCCCAATCACAATCATGTATAGTAAGTAGTCCGTTTGCCCTGTAATATTCGACATGTAGCCGAGGAAGCCGGCAGTATACTGACATGTACTCTTGTAGCTGCATCCTTTGCCTTTTTTGAGGCCCTGTGGGTGAGAAAGTTGTCCGGTCCTCCAGTTTGTACTCCGTACTGACTTTTATCTTTCTTGCCGCAGGAGGCCGGTGTCACCCACTGCTTTGTGAACCTTGGCTCGGACCATCCTAGTATCATCGAGGCCATGGTCAAAGGCAAGAATGAGAAGAAAGGGGGATTCCCTCGTATCATCACCTGTCCGAATGAGGTGGCCCATTCCCATATATCTCTCGTGTGCTATGTCACTGACCTTGCGCCAGATGGTTGCTTTATCCATGGCCGATGGATATGCTCGCTTGACCCGGAAACCCCAGTGTGTTATTGTACATGTTGATGTCGGTACTCAAGGTCTAGGGGCAGCTGTCCATAACGCTAGTACTGGTCGCGCTCCTGTCTTGATTTTTGCAGGTCTTTCACCATATACTATCGAAGGCGAAATGCGGGGTTCTCGAACAGAATGTAAGTCTCTCCGTAGATCAGCTGGTATCAAATATTTGGAAAGCTATGACTACTGTGTCACAGTGGATGTTCCTCCAAGAGAACTATTATCCACCCTAGGAGCTTCTGACACCTCATAGACATCCATTGGATCCAGAATGTGCCTGACCAAAGAGCCATTGTCGCCCAGTACTGCAGATATGCCGAGGAAATCAAGACCGGCAGAAACATCAAGCAGATGGTTAACCGAGCCCTGCAGTTCGCAACCAGCGATCCAGCTGGCCCAGTATACCTTACCGGTGCGAGAGAAGTCATGGAAGAAGACCTGACCCCTTATCAGCTTGAACAGGCTCACTGGAATAGGGTCGAGCCTGCAGCGTTGACAGAGAGTGCTGTGCAGACCATAGCAGAAGCACTAGTCGTTGCGAAAGAACCTCTTGTGATCACAGGCTATAGCGGCCGAAACCATTCCACGGTACCAGCACTGGTGAAACTCACGGAGCTTGTAAAAGGACTGAGAGTTCTCGATACTGGTGGAAGTGACATGTGCTTTCCAGCAGACCAACGAGCTTGGCTAGGATTGAGATATGGTATCGATAAATCCATTGAAACGGCAGACTTGATTGTGGTCATCGATACAGACGTTCCATGGATAAACACGCAATGCCACCCGTCCAAGACATGCAAGATCTTCCATATAGATGTGGATCCTTTGAAGCAGATGATGGTAAAGGCCTTTTTAACCCTTGAAAGACCCAACGGCTGTAGCTGAATATAATTTAGCCGGTCTTTTATCTTGCCGCAGTAGCTCGATATAGAGCCGATAGCTGCACCGCAGTGACTCAACTTAATAAGTATCTGTCCTCCCCGGAAATTCTCAAACAGCTTAGCACAGAGTCTTTCGAGACAAAGTGGGATGAGCTAGGAGAAGCCCACGCAAAACGGCTTTCCGTCATCGCCAACCTTGCCACACCACTTCCAGATGGCACGTTTGGCACAGGTTATCTGTGCAGGACTCTTCGAAAACTCGTGCCAAAGGACACCATCTTCGCTATCGAGGCAGTGACCCAGACTCCATTCGTGGCAGACAATATCCAAGCGACGTTTCCCGGTTCGTGGATCAATTGTGGGGGTGGTGGTCTTGGATGGTCAGGCGGCGGAGCGCTTGGTATCAAATTGGCCACTGACTACGAGAATGGCGGGAAGGGAAAGTTCGTAGTCCAGATTGTTGGGGATGGAACCTACTTATTCTCTGTTCCCGGAAGCGTGTACTGGGTCTGTCGGAGATACAAGATCCCCGTTCTTACAATTGTGTTGAACAACAAAGGTAAGTGATTGATCTCATGCCTAGAACCACTCTTGCTGAACGGAAATAGGATGGAATGCTCCACGAAAATCGCTGTATGCCCCCTTCCACTTATCATACCTTAATCAATTCTGACCCAATGCTAGCTTGCTCGTTCATCCTGATGGTGAAGGCTCCAAAGCCACGAACGAAGAGATCAACATCTCATTCGACCCGGTTCCAGATTACTCTGGAATTGCAAAGGCCGCTGCAGGCGGAGAATTGTTCGCCGAGAAGGTTGCAAAGGCTTCCGAACTTGAGGATGTACTGAAGAAAGCGATTGATTCTGTCAATAGCGGAACGGCAGCTGTGATTGATGCCGTAATTGTGATATAAGCTTGAGTTAAGGATACAGTGGGGCCCTGATGGCATTCAGTAATTGAAAGAACGGCAAAAGGAGATATTTTGCCCACCTGCCATACATCCATGGTTATATATAGAGTATATATTTTCCGTCATAGAATAAGCTCTAGTTTATTGAATCAGGTTCCTAGAGAACGAATGAATACGAGTGAGTTGAACTTATCAAAGTTGTGCCCTTATGGCTTGCTGGGATTTATGAAGCTGATCAGGGCGGGGAAGTAACACAAGTTAGATGTAACCACGCAACAATAAATTGCGTAAGCGGGAAGAGGGCATTCCAACAGTGAATGCATGTTCGTGTAGTAGTTATCTTACCCGAGTATGCAGATTGCCGTCTTGTCCCCAGCAGGAAATCCTGGATTTGAATCCGAATGCTGTCCGTTTGCCGATAGCAGAAGAAGCGTTTCAGGTGGGGTGATCATTCTATTGCTTAACTGGCAGTCGTCAAACAGACCTGAATCTTAAAACTACGTATCAGCCTTCGTCAGGAAAGTCGGACCGCCGAGAAGTTGATAGTATCTAGATATTATGAACATTAGATCATTCAAGCCATCCTAGCCTCCCACAAAACTCGAGTTCTGCACATGCTTATTGTCTCGCACAACTCGATCTACAAATGGTGATAAGAACGTATTTCATTCAGAAGCAGACGTAAATGGACGCTCTTAGCCATACTAATCGTATTCTTTAATGCGATGCACTCGCCAGGACAATGCAGTAAGTACTGGGATGCATCGGGGTGGGGCTTTCGCGCAGTCTGCCCACGAAACTCAGGAGCTACAGATAATCTTCTCTATCTCGTCAACATCTTTCACAACCGTTGTCAGATTCTCGAACCCGTCCTTGGTGATGAGAACGTTGTCTTCGATCCTGACCCCACCCACATCCCAGTACCGATCTAAGACATCTTTATTGATGTATGCAGCGTGCACTGGGTCTCGAAGGTATGGATCAATGATGAATCGGCAAAAGTAGATCTGTAGAAGTTGATGAGCTATTGAGCTAGGAGATGAAGTTAGAAGCAACATGACTTACTCCGGGCTCTACCGTGATGATACTACCCGTTGGTAATTTGCCTCTCACTCTGAGATATCGGAACATAGTGTCGGTGTCCTCGTAATTAGGATGTCCACCGGTGTCATGCGTATCCATGCCCAGATAATGTCCTAAACCATGCGGGAAAAAGGCCACGCTTGTCCTACTCTTCAGGATATCTTCTGTATCACCCTTCAGAATGCCCAGTTTTAGAAGGCCATCGATCGCAATCTTGTGAGCTTGTAGATGGACATCATCCCAGAGAACATCCTGTTTAAGCATATTCATACACACATGGTTCATTTTCAGAACAATGTCATAGACGCTCCTACTCTCTTTGCTAAACTTCCCGTTGATGGGAAAGGTTCGAGTCTACCAGTCATGTTAGTGCATTTCCAACGCAGGTAGAATATCAAACCTACAATGTCAGAAGCATAGCACTTATACTCCCCACCAGCATCTAGGAGCAAATTCAACTTGCCCTCCATT
Organism: Coleophoma cylindrospora; assembly: GCA_003369665.1. NCBI lineage: Eukaryota > Fungi > Ascomycota > Leotiomycetes > Helotiales > Dermateaceae > Coleophoma > Coleophoma cylindrospora. Next base: position 665,228 of record PDLM01000016.1, read on the forward strand.
GGCTCATAGTTCTTCATGTAATGAAGTGTAGCTGCAGCTGTACCACTTGCTACTATAGAGTGGTATGCCTGCTCGCGGGCTCCATTCGCAATGCACCTCTCGATGAACAGCGCTTCTAGTTCCCTCTCATTCTTAGCGTGCTTAACTGCCTTCAAAACAGCTGTATGAGCTATGTTCGAGATTGCATTTGCTTTCTTGGTCAAGGCAACCTCGTATTCGTCCTTGCATACTCTGCACTCTTCGATGGCCTCCTTCAAGAGCGTAAAATCATTCTGTTCGAATGGAAGAAATGTGATATGATCAGAGATCTGGTTCGCAATTGCCCACACCTTGCCTTTGGGGCTCAAGCTTGCAAGAGTAGAGTTGACCTCGTTCGTAGTCCGTACCTGATCTATATCGTACTGGGCCAGAGCCTCTTCCTCAGAAAGTGGTAAGCCAGACCAGATGACTGAATCTGCATCGATTGGCGGAATAAAGAGAGTAGATTTATCGGACTCAATGTCGTACGTATAATAAGCATCAGGAAGGTCGCAGCCTGTAAGGTAATAGAAGAAACGACGCTGTCTGTAGTTCAAATCAGCTTTGCTTTACAAGAGCTGTGCCTCGAGCGATGTAAAAGACTCACCGAAATGGTGCAGCCTCATCATTATCTTCAATCATCTTCGTCTTCTGGGCCTCCAAGTAGAGCACCCCCGTAGCCCCGGGATCTTTCTTCCTGATGTACTCCACCACCCTCTTCACATGAGCTTTAGCGGGGTACTTGCCAGCTAAAACAGCTTCGACTGACGCCATCTTGATGCTTCCCAGAGGCAGTCTGGACTTGAAAGTAGTTGAGAGGTTTTGTGTCGCACCTGCAATAGATTCTGCTGAGAACGTTGGAAATCTGAACGCCGTTGCTTGTGATGGCCTTGAAAGAGGGGTGGGCTGAAATTTGGAGTGTCGGAATAGTCGCACGACAGCAGAAGTCCGAAGAAAGCGCATGGGACAGATCTCAGCCTCGCAGTATCACGGGAGCACCAGTGCACTGCTGTCTGGGCAAGTGCTGTCAAGTCAAGGACTTTTGAGACATTACTGCCTTCCTTACTTAGTACAGGTACGTTGGGGGGGCATACTCAGAACTTTGTTGCAGCAAGTGTTGGCGAGTTCAGGAGACTAGGGTCCTTGTCGTAGAAGATCTCCAAAATAAGAATTAGTGAACGCCGTACGGAGTTCTTTGCACCTAGCAGCCATATATTCTCTGCTCGGAAGTGTAGTCTTTTGACCGTCTTTTTACATGGGGTTATGGAAATAAGATCAACAACGAGAAATGGATTATATTATCGCCAACAAGCGCCAGCTCCGAACTACCTCGCTATCTAAAGAGATTCATTGCGCCTGGATGCAACCTGATATCTTCTGGGTATGTGATGCCTAAAAACGCCGTTCATGTCCAAATTCGTGACTTGCTCTCCTTCCACTATTTCTGCAATCCTGTGGCAAGTCTTATCCGCCCATATCCTTCTGGGGAAGACATCAAGCCATCTTGGTGTGTATCCACTGATGCTATCACCATCTCCACCAGGGGATCCGATGTACTCTTTTTAATCCCTGAGAACCTGTACATCCATGTCTATGGCTTTCAACGCACAGGAAAATAACTGTGCTGCCATCCTTTGTCAGTGCCAAAGTCTATGATGCTCGATCCTAGATCAGCCACAGATCTCCATCACAGTTTCTTGCACATTTACCCTTCTCTGCATCTTCAAAGGCAGTTTAGGCACGAAATTCATAGACCCCTGCAGCGAAGATATTTCCTTCAAACTGATGGCATGATCGAGTAGTCTATCCTTCGTCGTCCGCAGTTCGAAATTCGTCAGAAAGCAGAAACTGATCTCCAATCTTGCCAGCTCGCTCTCGCTAACCCCACCGACCTTCGAGAAGCGCGAGTGAGGATAGCTCAGGTCTTCCAAGGCCTTCATAGCCACGCGTAGGCCGGCTAGTAGCAGTCGGTGACAGTTCCTTCTGGTAACGGGGATTGCGCGTTCTTCCACAGCTAGCTTATGTATGTAGAAACTGGTGGTAAGATAGACGGCGGTCGACATAGGACAAAACTTGTGTATCCGCATGAGGTAATCTTCAACGGAGATCGGCGGTGGATGCTTCGAGTAAAACTTGCGTGTGATAGCCCCGTGCTGAATATTCAACGGCTCCGCATGCTCTCCAATTATAATGTATGGTTCGGCGGCTTTGATCTCGGGACTACCTATGGGCGTCTTACGAAAACTGACCCCGTCAATATCATCCGATCCCCGGCTCGAGCTCGATGCGGTTCGAGGGCGTGGTTGCAGAGATTGGAAGTTGGATAAGTTGGTGTAGGAATTGCTTCGCGCAATGTTCTCTTTCTCGGCCTGCATGCCCCGCATATTGGGTGTTGTCGGAAAACTAGGAGGAGGCGTTGGAGGGACATCGCCCGTGATGCGGCAAAGCGCTTCGATGCCAGCGCAGAGAAGTTTGAGGGCTGTCACTGGCGTCAGAGTAAATACGTCGAGGCTGTTCGGGGACGGCAAGGAACCGTCCGAATCGCTCCCCGGCGTTACCGCGAGACCAGCATCTGAAGAAGGGTTTGGAGGTGGAGGTAGGATGAAGAAGGAATCGGCGGAATCATGGATATGTGAGGGTTGAGATATCTGCTGTTGTTGATTCTGGGTAGATAACGCAGGCGCGGAAGTAGTAGGGGACGACATAGCCGTCCAACGTCGAGACCGGCCAATTCCTTGCGCACGTCGGACGTCGATTAGGAGGTAGATTGGAACGAAGACCTGAGTCCGCTGGATCCCGCTCCTGGATCAATGCTCTGAGGCTCGGGGTCCTGACTTCAGAATACACGCAGCCACGGCGGTTTGATAGATGCTCTTGCAGGCCAGGATCGGCTCATAGTCAACCAGAGGAGGGAAAGAGGTGCCGATGGAGATGGCTGGCCACTACAAAACAACGCTGATCAGATGACAACTCCAGCGAGAAAAACGGGAAAGATCTAGAGTGGAGTGGGTGAACAGCGAGGCTTTATTGTTGTCTAGCAGGCGGGCAATAATAAGAATAATGTGGGCTTCGCGCTGCTAATGTGGAGAGAGCCGGATAGTCCCTGGAAAATGCTGTTAGTGCCCAGATAGGACTGGGCCGGGTCGGCGAGACGGTAAAGTTTGAGGATGGAGATCAGAATGCGAATCCTAACTTCCGGGTGCTCTTAGAGCAAGGGCGAAAGGAAGAGCAAAGGCGCAAGGCCAAACGGTCATTTGCTCTATTTGATGCGCGAGACGAGGCAGACGAGACACAGCTGAAGGTCCCACCCCGGTCGGATAAAGACACAGCTACAAGACCAGACCGACGGAAGAATTCTCTGGTACTTCCAGCGTTACCCTTTTCTCGTGGCCATATTCACTATCCTTTCCCTCGCGGCCAGCTGACTCGTATCGGCATCTGAGCTCTGATTCTGGATGCCGGACTTGGACAACAGGTACCCGTACCCATGCACCATCGAGGCAGTACACGTCGAGTGACCTGCGAAGTTGGAACGGCGGCCCGAATACTCGATTTTGTGCGCAAAGGGAATGGTCTGATACGTGTGCGCCAATAAATGTATGTGAGGTACAAATCCCCGAAACACCTTCCTTCCTTCTCATCCCATGCCGAGGTAGGATTGTCGATGACTGGGGCACAATAATGAACAGGTACTGTACTGATGCAGTATCCACCTCTGTCGTCCAACATCCCACCACCGACGCGGAGAGCGGCTGCAGCGGAGATCCGTTCCAGATCCATCAACAGATTATTTGCCTTTGCCCGCCTTATCTTACATTGCACTGTGCGTACAGTACCCGTAGTCGAAGTTGGGGTCCAGCAGGGGCCATAGTTAGGCCGATCTTGAGGCGACGATGCACAGTGCGACGGTCGGAACCAAGCGAAGGCTAAAGGGAAAGTTGGGCAAGCCAGCACCCAGCTACATGTGCTCCTCTGCGAATTTAATTTGAATATCTACCTGAAGACGGAGGCAACAAGAGCGGATCGCATCACATCGCATCTCTCTTTCTCGAAACATGGTGACTGGTGCTCTCTCTCTATTGAAAACGATTGGGACAAGACTCGCTCCTCAATACTCCGTAGAAGTGCACCGACCTCCCGACAAGTGCAAGCCTCCGCTTCCCCTCCATTTCTCCGCCTAGTCCTTCTGCCCTGCCTTGCATCTCCATCTTCGTCGCTATCTCCGTCGTCCAAGCAGCCACCGCTCGTACCTGGCCTCTACACGACTTGGAAACATCATGCATCTGTCATGTGTGCATATATGGGCCGTAGCCGGTGCCAAGTGCCCTACTCGAGTCATCGAACGCTTTAAGATCTTCCATTGTGCTTCTATGCATCGTAACTGCCGTCCGGGATATATTCCCCCTCTCACTCCGGGTACTTAACCTGGTGCTACTCTTGGCCCCCGCCACACCCAACTGCCTCACCTGACTTTGGGTGGTGTATCGTGTTTGTGCCTGAATAGCCTCTCCCTGAGTCACACCGTGCAAGGAAAGAGCTGTGGTAGGGGCACGGAACCCGCTGCTCCCTTCTGTGCCGTCCAGCGGTGACTGGCTGCTGTGGCCACGAGGGCACAAAACGAAGTCTTGCCCGCCATGATTTCCGACATTCTTCCCTATTGCCGGCAATTCGCTCGTACTAAGTCTAGCCACCGCATCAGATTTAGCCAATATCCACACCAGCCAGCCAGCCTTGCCGTGCAAATAGCCGCTCTGGCCATTGCCAACCTTACTTTAAGCTACAAAAGACAGATTAACTTCACGGGTTGGCTTGTTCGCGGTGATCTAAAGTGCGGGAGCGAATGGCCTCCTCGATATTGCTCAAGTTACTCCAAGTATCGTAATGGGTGGTATGGGAAGACCGTCTCCTTTATCACCAAAATAAGTCAACAGTAGTATGATTTTCAGAACGCCTAACACGCATATCCAGGCTATCTAGACACTCGATACCGAGGTAAGGCCGTGGCTATTTAGCAAACAATCCTGGTGAATACGAATTAACCGTCACCAGCTTTAACAGCTCAGATTTTACCCTGTACACACAGAGAAACACCAAACAGGTCAGGCTTTAGACCGCGCGGTTTGACATAGCATTAGCAAGGGTATGTGTCAAAACAAATACGAATTGTGCCTAACTCCAATCCTCAACCAAGAGGTAAATATACTCCAAGTCTATATCCGGTAACAAGTCGCTGTAAGTGTAACATCCCAAATAACTCCCAAATTGATATACAGCGTTAATCCTTAATCCTTCCATCGAGCCAAAAACTTGGCCATATCATCTGATGGCATTGGTGCAGCGGACGCCTAAAAGGATTAGCCTGGGACCACTATTCTACTGAAGAGGTCTGAGATTACCGTATTGGCATGACTAGACACTGATTGCGTCCCTGATTGCGTCACCGTGGTGACAATCGTAGCAGAGGTGAGATACGTCGTCGCCAGGACGACAGATGACGTCGCGAAGAGGGGAGCCGTGTTTGTCGCGGTGATAGTGCTGCCGGGTACTGGTTGCATTGATGCATACCTGATGACTCCAGTTTGAGATTCATACGGAGTGGCATATTGAGCAGCATCAACCACAGCGGTGGCCGTTGCTCTCTTGTTCACAACCAATGCGCCAGCAAAATCACTGGTGGAATTTGGACCACTGGTGCCCGAGACTGAAACAAGAGCCTACTGTAATCAGTGGGTTGCATCAGATGGAGATAATTTTCAACGAACCGTCTTGACTGAAGGTACGAAGAATCCAGTCATGCCTGTAATTGTAAAGCGGTCGGAATAGTTGATGACAGTGCCACCGGCAACCAACGTAGAGATCATGCCAAAGAAGCTAAGCAAATCAGTACGTCCTACATTTTCTAATGGCCTATTGCCCAGGAGACATACTATGCGTTTATGCCATCGCCTCCGATGTCTTGCGGAATTGTGACCGAAACCGTATTTCCACTCGTCGCCGAGAACGTGCTGGTGGAGATCGAGTACAACTGCTGAGGGTTGTCGTTCGAACCACTGTATAAGGAGAGTTCGTAGGATGTGAGATCAATTAGAGACGGTGCGATGCCGGAATCCCTCCAAGAAACAAGGAAAGGAGTTCCTCCCGCAACAGATGCACCTAGCACACAATTAATCAGTACACTAACATCGAGAGACTCTACTCGGAGGAACCATACCAGCAGCAGGTGAGGCAAATTCGACATCAGCAGATACAAGTGACCAGAGAGCTGTCGTAGACAGGAGGAGCGTTTGTGTGAGGCGCATGGTGATTTCTGGCCGCAGAAAAGCGGTGGTGGAACGGTAAGAAGTTACAAGTCAAAGACACGGTCAAATGGTGAATTCGATCGAGATTGGTACCGCTGTACAGATGAGTTTGTTCTATGGAGAAGTTCTCCTTTGCTGCGTCGTGTTGTGTTGTGGGGGGTAGGATGATATCTTGGTGGTGGGCGGAGAGATGGCAAGGAAGGACGCAAGCTTGTAATTAGACGCGGGCCGTTAGGCTTGGGCTTTTAATAGCAGTCCACAGCAGAAATGACCTCAGATTTCAGGATCACCTCTTGAGCCATTCGGATTGGCAGATGTGTTACATAAGCATGCAAGGCTGACACGCGAGGCTGGTTACGAAGCAAGTTTTTTTTTATCAATACAGTATCGATAAGGAAAGTACCGGACTGTACTGGTATGATATAAACCTAAAGTCCCGCGGGGCATTTCTTGCCGAGTAGCGGTTACAAGCGGGACGACTTTTCTTTCTCACTTTACGAGGTATTTGGGTCCTTGGTCTGTACCTCTTTTTCATTATACTTTTATACAAACTGCACAGTATTCTATATCATCTTTGTTAGTTACGATGGCTTCTACTATGAGCAAACCAGCTGGTCCACCAGTCCTCGCTATGTCCGCCACCGAGCTGATTGGTAACACCCCACTGGTTCGACTGAACAAGATCCCCCAGAGTCTTGGGATCGAAGCCGAAGTCTATGCCAAGGTAGAGCTCTTCAATGCTGGTGGAAGTGTCAAAGATAGAATTGCCTTGCGCATGATCGAGGAAGCTGAGCGTTCTGGGCGTATAAAGCCAGGAGACACTCTCATCGAGCCCACCAGCGGTAACACGTAGGTCGTTTGCGGATAACCACCATTTTCTGGACACTGACAGTACAAGTGGAATTGGGTTGGCTCTAGTTGCTGCAATCAAGGGTTACAAAACCATAATCACGCTTCCCGAGAAGATGTCCCCCGAAAAGGTTTCCGTCCTTCGAGCGCTTGGAGCCACAATCATCCGCACCCCGACTCAGGCTGCTTTTGACTCTCCAGAATCACACATTGGAGTTGCAAAGCGACTTCAGAAGGAGATTCCAAACTCACATATCCTAGACCAGTATGCGAACGAAAACAACCCGCTCGCCCATAAATTTGGAACGGCTGAGGAAATATGGCAGCAGACTGGAGGCAAGATCAAGGCCATCGTTGCTGGCGCTGGAACTGGAGGAACGATAACCGGCCTTTCAAAAGGTCTCAAAGGACACAATCCTGATATCAAAGTCATTGCCGCAGATCCTTATGGCTCCATCCTCGCCTTACCAGAATCTCTGAACCAAGAGCATGCAAATGAAGCATATAAGGTAGAAGGAATCGGTTATGACTTCATTCCGGATGTACTTGACAGAGAGTCGGTTGACAAGTGGTACAAGACTGATGATAGAGAGTCATTCGCTTTCGCGAGAAGGCTTATTGCCGAGGAGGGACTCCTTGTTGGTGGCAGCAGTGGCAGTGCTATGGCTGCAATGGTGAAGGGAGTAAAGGATCTTGGGCTTGGTAAGGGCGACATTGTCGTGGTTATTCTACCAGACAGTATCAGGAGTTACCTTAGCAAATTTGCTGATGATGACTGGCTGGCTGCAAACGACCTTCTCCCCCCAACTCCATCGTCTACCTCACCCTCGTCGCCCGTATCCACAGCACAGGTCTCCAAAGACCCATATGATGGTGCCACGATACGATCACTGCGCCTAAAACCAGTGACTACAGTCCTAGCAAACTCGTCATGTTCCGAAGCTGTCGAGACGATGCGAGAGAAAGGATTTGATCAGCTACCAGTTTTGAGTCCGACTGGCGGTAAGCTCAAGGGCATTGTCACTCTTGGCAACCTTCTCTCCTTCATGAGCCGCGGGCGGGCGACTGGAAAGACTTTGGTTTCGGAGGTTATGTTTGATTTTTCAACAATATCCGAAGTCGTTACAGACCCAAAAGATATCAGCAGGCTTTCCGAAGCACCCAAGACAAGCGGTATTGAGGGCACCAAGGATGGCAAACAGCAAGGAACACCCAGACGTAAATTTGTTGAGATTACCTTGGACACACCCTTATCCGCACTTAGCAAGTTTTTCGAGTGGAACAGTGCAGCTGTTGTTACTGAAAAGGGCGTAGCAAAGCCTGTTGCTGTTGTCACAAAAGTGGACCTTCTTGGCTACTTGGTGAAGCAGACCAAGATGTAGCTTCAGCTTCGGCTTTCTTAAGGATCTAGGACATTAGTGGCCGGCGTTTTGCATAATTGATAAAAGAGAGTTTAGTAGAGGTATGGCAAGATGTGGCAAGGCGAAGTAGATTTAACATCTAGAGACTGGAGTTCTGTTTTGGGGGGAGCACGTCAACAACATGTGACTCTTACTTGAATATTAATTATTTGAAGTTCGACTACTTCGACGCATGTCAACCTCAAGTTGCATGGAGCAAATACGATAGAAGTGCGGCAACATTCTCTGTCAATCCCACTAACTTATGCTTGAGCACCTGACTACCATATGAGGTATTCTATGTTGATGGCACTTCAGATATGATCACTGCTTTACCCGAAGCATCTAATGCCTAGGGATATCAGATAAAGCAGTTTCTTCAAAGGCTTGCTTCGAAGGCTTGTCGACAACGTGTTCCATCTTAGTTGCCTATGTTCCATCCGGCACGAATATGTTTGGCGACAAGGTGGCCACTGGGCCACGGAGAACCAAGCTCACTTGGATCATCTTGGTCTTGATAAGACATGACCAAACTGACGCATAACAATTAGAGTCCAGACCGCGATGGTATTGCCCTTGCTCGATTCTTTCCCGTTAGGTTGAAATAGTACGTGCGAGGAAGGAAAACTTCACAGTAGTTGTCGTCCAACGGGCAAGGTAATCTGTACATATGATCAAATGCACATGTCCACCTGAGTCGGCATATTAGAGGCCCGTGAAAACTATAGTCTGTCTCCAACCCATTTCCACCACTTCTCGACATTAGCATTTCCAGTGACATTTCCACCAGCTACCTCGACCATAATATTGAACTCCTCCATCTGGGACAATTTGAAATCCTTAGAGCCCATCTCTCCTAGCCAATCATCATTGTCCTCACCATCGTCGCCCATATTGACTCCAGAATCTAGCAGACCCTTTGATCTCGAAACACGAAGCTTCGTGATCTCTGTCTCGAGGCTGCTTTTGACGAGTGCAGCCGGGAGCGCGGTGAATAAGTCCATTTTATTTGCAGCAATCAAAACCGCCATTTCTTTCGGCGCCTTGGAAGCTCCGTTGGACATGCGCTTTTGTAGAAGCAACAAGACATCATGAAGATAATCTGCTGTTTGCCTCAGTCCTTCATCGCCAGTAGCCATATTCGCTGCATCGACAAGAAAAATGACGCCCTTCAGATTTTGAGGATTGGTGATTGTCTCAAGAGCATGGTGTCGCAATTTCCCATGACCGGGTGTGTCCAATAACAGAAACTTTTTATGGGTCAAATTGGTAGGATCGTTGATCGAGCGGTATTTGTCGGTCCCAGCTATTGCTCCTACGGGCAGTGAACATTCAACCGCGATGGGAGATTGGGATGTATGAGTGGAAGCATTGGCGCCACGCTCGAACTATTATGCATTGTCAGATATGTATCAAGATGTACAGCATTACTTCAATTCACCAGCGTTAATAGTGATGTCTTTCCGGAGCCACTTGGGCCTAGCAGTAAAATGGAGGGAAGTGAGACCAGACCGCTGGCGCGGAAGATAAACGTGTGCAGAAAGAGAGGAATTGTTATAGCGAGAACAATAGCAACTGCAAGACCCAACGGCGATGGGTTCAGCAGAGCCAGAACCCAATCCTTCGCGATTACCATGCTGGCCGCCGCGTGCGAATTGAGGCGGACGGGAGAAAATACAAATTGGTCGATAAGTAGGTGAGGTGTGAGGTTGCAGGTACGGACCAAGTCACAGGAAACTAAAAAGCGCATGTGGTGCTCCGCATATTTCTCTGGTAAGGTTGGAAAGGCTGACACAGCCTCGTTTTCTGACGCAAGCCCTCTTCATTTACGAAGTGCGACAAGTTGAACACAACTGTACACACCGCAACCTCTTCTACAGAATCGTACCTTGGATTTCACGAGGCAAATCCGGGGCCCTGTATGATCCAGTGTTGCGATATTCCCGCCGAACCATACCAAGCTCTCTAACATAACACCTCGATATGTGCCAATAGCGTCAGACATCTAATCAACATTGCGATACCACCTTCACCTTACAGTATCGCGTTCTTCTCTCAGGCAGAATTCCACCATGTCTCTCATCGATTCCAGTGCCCCAAGTACAGCTGCACCGAACATACCAAATGGCAAAGCTGCAGCCGTTGCTCCGAAACTTAGCGACAGCAATCATGTTGAACTGGAAAACATACCAACGAACGAACGGCCTGTCAATCCTGATGAAGACATCATGCAACTGGCTCGAATGGGTGACATACCAGCAATTGAATCCCTCTACGACAGTGGCAAGTTTGATGCCTCCTATTGCGATGCCGAGGGTATTACACCTCTACACGTGTGTTTCTCTCTCCCAGCTCTTCCGTGCAGCTTGCTGACTTCTGAACACAGTGGGCCGCCATCAATAATCAATACGCGATGTGCCAGTTTCTTATAAAGGCTGGTGCTGATGTGAATAAGAAGGGTGGAGAGTCAGTCGCAACCCCGGCGATGTGGGCTGCCCAACGATGTCATTATTACACAGTCCACCTCCTCCTTGAGCATGGCGCAGATCCTCTAGTGACAGATGTACAAGGCTACAACATCTTGCATCTCGCGACTTTTGAAGGAAACATTTTCTTGCTCGTGCTCTTGCTTCACCAGAGCATACCAGTCGATGTCCCTGATAGCCATGGCCATACCTGCCTCATGTGGGCTGCCTACAAAGGTTATCCCGCTTGTGTGGATTTATTCCTGAGGTGGGGAGCCGACGTTCATGCCACGGATGAGACCGGGTTCACAGCACTGCACTGGGCGTTGGTGAAAGGTTCTCAGGGTTGTATACAGAAATTAGTAGAATATGGGGCGGACCGATTTGCAGAGACTACGACTGGAAAGACACCTGCCATCACTGCAGACGAGATGAAGACCTCAAGAATGTGGCATCGTGCTCTAAAAGAATGCGGGTACGATGAGAACGCCTTGCCCATTACCATAAGCTTCCCAATGTCTTCGTGGCTGTTGAAGGACAAACGATCATTCATGAAGAAGTTCTTCTTTTTCTGGCCCTTCCTAATTCTCTGGGCCATGTTAATGGTCTCGAGTCATATGGTTGTATTTGCAGGAATTCCCATAGCCCTCCTCATAGGCTATGGTCTCCAGTGGGTTGCTCAGCAGGTGATGGAGTATGCCCCATCAGACATGAGGCATTTCCATAAGACCGTAAGTCTCTATAAATCCGCCTTGTAATCAAAGCTAACCATACGAAGCCATGGTTGGCCGGCATCTTCGCAGCTACTCTCTTTTGGGTAGGCCTCAATTGGCTGACCAAAATCCTCCCTCGTAAGAAGCGTCGTTCATTGTGACCTACTCGAGTACTCATGATAGTCACAGGTACATTCTCAGCGAGTCCCTTCACGAATATAGCTTTCGGTACTATGTATTCACTCTGTGGATATTTTTACTTTTGTACTATGGTATATGAGCCTGGATTTGTCCCTAAACTTGGCGGCTTGACCCAGCAAAAGACTGTTATTGACGAGCTTCTGAGCATTTGGAAATTTGATGAGCAAAATTTCTGTGTACCTTGCATGGTCAGAATGCCACTGCGCAGTAAACATTGCAAGAGATGTAATCGATGTGTTGCGAAACATGATCAGTAAGTTGGGTCAATAACACTAGCAACCTCGGACTAATTGGTGTAAAAGTCATTGTCCGTGGGTGTACAACTGTATCGGTGTCAATAACCACCGTCACTTCTTCCTCTACTTGATCACTTTGGAGATTGGGATTTCCCTGCTCGTTAGGTTGACCATCTCGTGTAAGTATTTTTCTTTGATGCAGAAGCATACGGCTGATTTGATTTCTAGATTACGAAATCATAGCAGATGGTGCTAGTAGTGAATGCAATCTACTCGGACCTGGGTTCTGCAAGATTGTAAATGCCGACTCATATACTCTCGTTGTGGCTTTTTGGGCTACTTTGCAGCTGACGTGGGTTACAATGCTACTTTTTGTTCAGCTGGTACAAATCTCGAGAGCTGTGACAACGTGGGAGAACATGAAAGGTGCAAATCATGGGCATGGCCACGGGAGCAAGGCGTCTGAGGCAATCACTTCGGCTTTGACCGCAGGGACTACATCTCTGGCCGGTGCTCAATTGGGCCACACAGGTTTGGGTCCAGATCCTGCATTACCACCGACCCATGCGCCACGCCATCACCACAAGGCAGGTTGCTTTGCGCAATGGAAGAAGATCCTGGGTGTCGATACTTTTGTGGAGACTGCAATGCATGGTTATGAGGGCAACAGGAATCGTCGACGAGCAGCTCGAAATCCGTTCTCGCGAGGAACGTGTAGTAACTGCAAGGACTTCTGGTGCGACCCAGCACCAGTCTTTGGCAAGCGCGAAAATGGGGCAGCTGTTCTAGGAGGTGAAGTCATAAACTACACAATGATGTATGAAGCGCCATCGAGGCAGAGCAGTCGTGGTGGTTATCAGAGTGTGGGTACTGATGACTCTGTGTAATTAAATGAAAGGTTATGTATAGCTTGCCTATATCACTACCCACGTATATAATCACTCCATTACAGAGTATATGATGGTTTGTCTGTTCGCTGGAAATAGATGTCCAACTTGCGACACAAGCGCACTCCACACATTCAAGTGCAAGCAGATTTCAGGCAATGGTGGTAGAAAATAAGGAGCTATATGACATTATATTCGCCTTGCAATATACTGTTTCTCTCTTGCTGTTGTAAGCACCTCACTGTGGTGGTGTCAAATTATAAGGCACATCAGGCTCACGCAAGTTTGAACGAAGTGCACTCGATTCAATGTTCCAATCCAGAGATAGTTTAGACCAGGGGGTACGAAATGCCTATCATAATTATGTGGCTGCTCCTGCTAGTATACTGCAGTGCAAGAACGACATGACTAATTCCAATGGTCCGGAGGGTGCAATAAAGGACCCAGGAGAAATGGTAGAGTGGTCTGTGCATCGGTAATACACTTACTGTGTACCGGATGTGGTACGAAGCAAGAAGAGCTAGCTATACAACTACTTCCCTCAGTCATACTACCATCATCATTGATGAGCGAGAAACAGTTCGTGCTCGAGAGGAGCATCATCTTCCACAACTATACCAACAGAGCGCAATGAAATTGATATCGTTGAGAATTATGTAGACGGCGTACACCTCAGCCCAATAGTAGAAAACAGTAGAAAGATACTCCAGTGGGGGGGGGGGGCTAAGCTGGCATGTCCATCCTACAGGGTGCAAGTGTATTTTCATGGTTCCGAAACACAACAAAATCTCCAATCCTTCTTCTTTCGAATCTGCGTTCCCAGCATGAAGCCGATATCACTAGGATTTCGAGACAGCGGGAGTCCCTATCTTGAAGCCAGGTTGCCTAGGTACTCCTTAGCGAGCTGCGTTGGGAGGGGATTTTTAACGAAATGCTGGAGTCATAGGCAATTTATCGATAATGGTACTATTGATGAGAGGCTCAACTCCTCTAAGAAAACTAGGCTGAAAGAGCACGCGAACAGATAGCTCTGTACAGCTCTATTCACTCGGAGTCCTGTTCCCGCCTTGCGAACCCTGAGGTCGCTACGATGAAGCCGGTGAAGGTTCAACCCTCGTGTATTTTATATTACTGAGATCTGCAGGAATCAATACCTCCAACATCAGGAGAAGAGACGGTTCTCCGGTGGGTACAAGAATACTTGAGAATGCAGCAGCGTCATACGGTCGTCACAGACAGAATCAAGCGACAGGCAACAGAATAGAGATTATAATAGACTGGTAACCTATGCAATAAAAAATGCCACCAGCAATTTCAACTGTAGCCCATCGAGACTACTTCTCATCCATAGATGGCTACTCATTGAGACAAGCCTAATAAAGCCCCACCAGAATGTCACCTCTGACTCGGGCTGTGAGATGAACCTCGGCTTCAAGATCAAGCTTGATTCCCACCATAAGAGCGGCATCCTTCAATTTGCCGTTGTCATCAACGGGGCCCTTAAGAAGGTTGCCTAGAAGTCCAGAATCAGTGCCTCACAATTGATTGTAAGTAGAAATTGGTAATACTCACCAACGGGGCCATTAGCAGTACCCGACAAGCCAGGCATTGGGAGACTTTTATTGTAAGCAGCATCCGTTTTGCTGCTGAAGGGATGGTAAGTAGAGGATCGGACAGCCGGGTTTGGAGCCTTGTTCATCCCATAGTATCAAGGGCACTTACGGAGAAGACATGTTGGAGGACTCGGAGAGGTATTCGGGGGAACTCTGAGGTAGGACTTCAGGACTGGGTTCAGTAGCGATGCGAGAAGGAGGTTTGCGGTTGTTTGAAGTGTCTTTTGAGGACGGTCTGCGAGATTTTGTAGATGTTTTAGGTATGGAAAGCGGAGGAGACGTTGGTCTTGAAGCCTTGGGATCGCCGAGGAAGAAATTGCCCATTATTTGACGGGCATCCTACTCACTTTATGGTCTTCTCCTTCCTGGATGTTCATATACATTTACCAGACATGCATGTTGCTCCTCCCTATCTACCTACTGCATGTTCCTTTTCTTTTGGGCGATACCTGTGCGTAGCAACGTCTCCACTTGGATGAGGATGTCATGGAATGACAACGAAAAGTCGTACGGTTTCGGAGAGGACCGGACTTTTGGTCGAGTTATATTTCTAGCCGCGCTTTGTCTCTAGATTTAAGGAAGCTCGAGTGTGTATTAGTGAAGACTGATATAGTCACGCGTACGGAGCGGGTAGCGAGAAAAAAAAGTGGTTGGGCATCCTGTGGATTTCAGAGCTATAATTTGCGCAAGGTTAGAGCTTGTTAATGGTCGTCAGGCCAAAAATTTCGAAGACAATCATGCCATGCCACCTCATATTGCCGTAGAACTCGGCGTGGGATCCCAGACTCAATTGCTTCATTTCGTCCGAACCGATGAAACACCGGCCAATTCCAGCCCAGTCCATACGTACAGATTTGATGATCCCAAGAATGGGGAGAAGACGTCGTACCAGCAGCAACATCAGAGCATTGTTATCTGGGCACCACATAAGGATGTGATGGGGCTGGACTCGACAACGACCTTAATTTTCCGACGGCCCTCTTTAATGTACAACTCATGACCAAGCTTCTATCCCGTCCATGGATCGTGCTTGTTCGGAGGGTTTGTACAAAGACAAAGCAAAAAAAGAATTGAAGAAGGACTAAGTCTCCCTAAGTGATGGAACATTAAGTATGCAAAAGGTCTGGCCAACTCCCGGGCAAACGCAGCAGTAGCATGGCGCTCTCAGTCATTGTTGGCATTGCCGCCATCTTCGGCACTGCGGAAGCCATTAAGGAAACCCGATCCAAGGCAAGAAGAGATGAGCATCGCAGTCGAAAGTGCAACCTTGCTATACGGTGCTCAAAATCCTCGCAGTATAGTGCTACCCTCGAGGGAAGACGAATTGTTCTCTCGGGAGATAAAGTGAGTATCACGGACCAGGCACGGTAACCAGAAGCATATTTTAATTGTCGTCTCCAGCTTTACGTTGACACTGGTGAGGCGTACGATCAGCCATTTGGGCATCCGTTCGCCGGATACTATCTACCGTATCCCGACACCAATTATTCTGGTCTCATATCGTCCATCACCGATGAGGCTCCAATCATGAATTGGATCTATGTCGATCGCGATACCTATGAGGTGAAATTCGGTACTCGTCCATACGCCGAACACAACCTCAAGGGGCCCTTTGATTGCACAAGACAAGATAGAAGATTGACATTTGGTGGTTGGGAGGGATTTGTGGTTGTCCAAGAAGGGAATTTTTGGGCACTGTACTTTGATCGTGATAACGACAAGTTGAAGTCAAAACTCAAGGCAGGAATACCAGTTATAGAAGTGGAGTTATTAAGAAAGGAACTTCGAGGCGAACCGGCGATGAAGATTGAGATAGGAGAACAAGATGTTCATAATTCCGAGCCCCAGGCTCTCTAGGCAACGATGATAGCCGTCAGTTAACGAGGACATATGTAAGAATTATGGACATTCTATGGTGTAACATATATGCAAATTACAACTCGCACCGCAGCGCTCTTGGGGTGACATCAGCTGGTTGTAACCAGAAATTCTTCTTTGATTGCCTCTCCTGTTTTCGTCACATATTTGCCTGCTATCCGTCCGCTATCAGGAATGACAGGTGCAAACAAGTGATATCTCCATCTTCTAAGTTACGGAAGTAATCCCATGTTGTGCATGGATTACCCTTGACGGCCATGCTTGCAATTTTGGCTTTCGTATGGTCTATCCTATCTCCATCTCCTGTACAGTACAGTACTGGACAATACCTCGTCACTTGTGATGTGGTGATCAAGATCTATATCCGCTACATATTCAGAGTCAATGACTGACGCAGGCTGTTCCATTGTATTCAGTATCTGTAAGGCTGCATTCCAAGGTGTGAACTGAGCGAATGGAATTCAACCTGTCAACCTCATTTTGAGTCTTCGAAGTAACAAAAAATCAAGATTCTGATTGGCCTAAGGCGTGAGGATGCTGCGAAATCTAGTGAGAAAATGAGAGGTTTGAGAGCCAGGTTAATCACGTCCTTTAAATGCATATATATGGCGTCAATTGTCCGACGTTACAAAATCTACCATTTGATGGGTTCTGTAGAGAGTGAAGCTCGGATCGTACTGGAGCACCTACTCGAAGACCCTATAGCAACCTAACTTTGAATACTATCCGGGGATTGGCTGGCCTCCAGATAAGTTGAGTGGATGGTTGACATTAGTTGGTATAGTATTTCTATTAAATGTTCTAAAATCTTTTCAATAAGAAGTAGTAGTATTAATCCAACGTAAATATAAAAGATGTAAAACTTAGGTAGGGGTGAATTCATTGCATACATACCCAGGAAACGAGAAAATGACTGCTCATCTCCCTCGCTAGGTTTGCAGAAGTCTTGGACACAATTTATTGATTTGCTCAGGAGTTTCCAAGATTTACAATGAGGCAGGCCTATCAATGGAGCGAAGTCACCTAAGTATTTCAGGGCCAACTTCTTATACTTTCTATACTAAGATTTTAGTTTGGCGCTATTGTTCCCAAAGCAACCATTATATTCAATCTCTGTGTCCTCTAGCCTTGGCGCATGGCCTTATGTCTGAATAGATCAAATGCACGTACTTACCCTATTACTGATGGATGGCAAAGTTTAGACGTTCTGGTAAGCTACAGGCGGTCATGACGTACGCAATCGAGTGGAAGCGGGCACACTTTCTTGGGGCATGTAACACATCTGGAAGGGTTAAAGGGGACTCAGGATACCGCGCTTCAGAACAGCCGGCACTGCGCCTGCCACTTGACCACCCTGGCCTCTTGATGATCGTGAAGAGCTTGATTCTAGAAAGCAACACAGTCAACCCATTTCCGTCCACGGGTGTTTACTATGGGGGTTTAAAGAGGTAGCACGATGTCTTCGGCTGCTAGCAATGGATCGCCCTAATGAAAGGAAAAGCTCCATCCCGCCGCCATAACCTCAGCGCTTAGTTGGGCCTTGATCGGCTCTACATAGATGATCAAAGCTTGAGCCTGTTATTCCCTGTTTTAAAAGTCGATGGATTGCTAGAATATGTGATGGAGGTCAGTTTCCTCTGCCTAGGCGGCGTCGGGCTATCAAGGTATTGATGATGGCAGAAAAGAGCTCATCGTCCATAGTCTTGCCATCTGCGATCCTACAATTGTCTCCTAGCTGGGAATCAGCAGTAATAAGAAGCATCAGTGGTATCACGCTTGACGCATCCCTTTCCGTCTAGGTTGGAGCATTCCGGTGTGTCTAGCGCCAGACTAGATCCTCCCAATGAGGACATTTCCGACCAGATACAACCCGGAATTTCTCAACCTCACTGCACAGCTGGTCCGGCATGGACCTGGATATATCATGGGCATCCGACCACTAAAGTCGACTTCGCTGCATTGAAATGAATTGATGTGGTGGTCGGCGTGTCGTTGGCAGGAAGAGGATCGTTTTGACCCGAGACTTGGGCGAGGCCGACTAGAGAACTTCCGTCACTTTCAGTGCTGCGCGAATTCTGGAAGCCGTCGCATGCATCTCGCTATATTTTCTATCTTGAAAACGGAAGATTTAGCGTTCAAAGAGTGGAAGGTAGTCTTGAAATGGAATGCATAAAGCTGTGGTGCCCCTCGAGATTCCCAGGAATTACAGACATAAAGCCCTCACATCAATTGCATTGCTCGGGTACCTCTCAAGGAAATCCATTCCGGTTGCTGATTTCTGTCGCATGAAATACGGGAGCATGAAATGTCGGTTTCTGAATCGACCGCAAAACTTGCGGTAGGCGGAGCCATTGGGCTTGTCAGTCTTTGTCTATGCGCTATAACGCTGTACTGGTTGCTCCGCACTGAGAGGAACTTCAGACAAAGGTAGGCCATGCCGCTTCGGTGACTGAAGAATCCACCGCTGATCCTGTCGATAGTTTGCTCCTGATGATGATGATCATTGATGTTGTAAAGTCGGTCGCATATATTGCACTGCCTCTTGCTGTCTGGTCAGGCACCCAGGTCACCAGTAGTAGCAGATACTGTCAGGCTAGCGGCTTCCTCATGGCCTTTACAGTGGAGTCAACAGGTACTTGTGCCCTTTTATTTGGATTCTGAGTAACTGAAAGAGACACAGATTATATAATGGTTGTTATTGCCTTGCAGATAGCCCTTCTTGTCTTCCGTCAGTACCACGACCCAGCATTCGGAGGCCTCTACAAGTATCGCTACATCATTTACACGCTCTGTGTACTCTTGCCTGGGGTTATGGCATCCCTTGCATTTATAAACCCAAAGGGTGGATATGTTTTCCTGGGGGCCTTGTGCTATTTACCACGAGAACCCATATGGTATCGTTTGAGCTTGGCAGTGATTCCCAGAGGTGCCGTCTTTAGCGTCATCCTCACTCTACATTCAGCTATCTACCTTTATACTGTTGGAAGCCTGAAAGAATTTATGAGAGTGGATGCACAATCAGCACAGAAGTTTCTCGGGCACAGACAGGAGAACGGCACACAAGATTCCCATCAAGCTTCGATGGAATTTGTGACCTCGTGTGTTACTAGGAAGGCTGAGGTAGAACCAACATCAGGGCTCCCGACTAGGCCACCCCGAGATGAAAAATATCCGGCCGCCACAGAGAAATCCAACTCTCATCTGGATCAGGAAGGGTCTTTTGCTAACGCCTCCGCGATTCCTACTCAGACATTCGAGAGCGAAATTGCGTCCAGTGGCATGTCAAATGTCTTCCAAAAGCGAGAGGAAATTCAGCGCCATGTACGACTTCTTCTCATCTACCCTCTAGTCTATCTCGGCTGTTGGGTCTTCCCTATGATATGCCAGATTATTCAGTTTTCGAAAGCCAATGAAGGCGGCGCCGTGCCGTTTTGGATGGCGCTGGTATGGGGTATGATACTTGCAGCACAGCCAGGTATAGAGGCGCTCGTAGTTTCGGCAAGAGAGCGTCCGTGGAAGAAGAAGGAAAAGGTATCACTTCCAGGATCTCGCAGGGTTTCGAATTGTTGGGGTAGCATACGGCAAAAACTCCAAACTTAGGCTAATCTGTAGGCTTACGCGTGTTGAGCACGATTGGTAATGCGCCTGAGAATGGGACGCCATACACTCAGTATGATTCTTGGTTTTGAACGACCACAAATAGCGTAATGCCGAATATCATGGTGGATTCAATGTCAGATTAGCCTCTGATAACTATTCAGCTCTAACAGCATACACCTCTGGGGGATAACAATAGTCGCTTTAGTTGTAGACTCATTCCATCGCGGCTAAGGTATTTAACAGAGCAAAATATCTACATCTTGAGCACCTAGGCATTGGTGCATCTCTACGGTTTTATACCACTGTCAACTCAGAAATTCTACCTGAGTCTTGGATACGGCTAGATTTTTTTGTCCTGGGAACGGTAACGGACATTATAGTGGCTCCTGTGTTTAGATAGGAACGTGTCGAGAGAAGTATGTATATAGGTGTATTCTCTTTAAATTTTAATTGTAGCTCTCTCCACTATGATTAGACTGTCACCAAATTTTTCATTCTTCATTTATGCAACTTGACCGACTCCAGTTCTTACCTTCTCGCCGGCGTCTTGCGTAGGCTTCGTATCTCCTCCGGCCGCACTCTAGGCTCCTTTGCCTACACACTAGGCTATTTCTCGAAGGAGCTGCCTAAGGCACACATGTTTCAATACTTGCCCCGAAGATATATTGTGCAGTTATAAATTATTGGCCAAAAAGAGTAGCGACACTATTGGACACACAGCACTACCTCAAAGATCGTTTGCTGTAGCCGCATTAGCATTTTAAGGGCTGTGTAACAATATTAGCTAGCCTGCCTTTCGTGAGCGGCGTTTACAACAAATCTTCTGGGTAGAGTCCATAGATTTCACATCAGTTCAAGTCTAGAAAGATGCCTCTTATTGGCACAACATCATCAATTAGCTTCTCTTACCTCTCTGTACATACGGGTTTCAATTACACAAAGTGTTAGAAGCAAAGCAACACTGTTTAACACCTTGCCTCAGTATAACCTTTTACAGCCCTTTGCTGCGCTAGCAAGTATAGGACTGTATGATAGCGTAAATCATGGCGACTTGGGCCAATCGCCATGCTCGTTATCACCAGCTATTATTGATTTGTGAATAGAATGCTACTACAGCCTAGGATTGAGCACTGAAAGTACGGTGTGCATCTTGGGCAGGAACTTGCCGTAGAACAGGGCCATGCCATTCTACGTATTTTGAATTGTAGTGGCACCTCGATGCGGTCTCTAGAGGAGAGGTTCTGGCGAGCACGTCCTTTCTTATTGGTCAATACGTCAAGCCATAGGCGCATTTCCATGATTGGCCCAGCAGTACAAATGATCCTCGGCGGAACCTCCACTTCTATGAAGATTACCTAAGCAGTCGTGTCGTGTACAACTTGACACAATCCTATGCGCCAGCCCTCGATTGAAAATCTATGCAGTAGGCTTTACTCCTACTCAAAGATTTTGTTGATGCTATAGTACCATCCGCAACGCACCCTGACATGGTGCACCCAGGCCACCCGAGCGGCGCCTGTTCTACCTGTAAAGCACGACGTATTAAATGCGATGAGACTCGACCGCAATGCGAAAGATGTACGAAGTCTAACAGAGCTTGTCTTGGGTACCATTTCCGGTCTACAGATAAACAGAGATCCCAGAGTGAAAGTCATATAAATACTTTGCAGGTGAAGACTCGCCAAAACGCAACCGCTGACTTTGGATATACGCTGACGAAAGTTCCCGCTCTTGCTGCTGGGCATGTCACACCATATTTTGGGGAGAACTTCATTCTGAACCCCTCTGTGCAACCATTTGGTGCTTCCCTTGGCTTCCTTGATGGTCTCGAGTCTGTTCTTGCGCAGCATAGGCACTGTAACATGCTGCAGAATGTGGTGGATGTGTTTGCAATTAGTCATAGATCGCTAGGGGACGCGGTACAGACTTTACGACAGCGGAACCAACAGTTTGGTAGATACCAGCAGGCTATACATGATGTTAAGCAATCGCTCCTCATTCCCGCAAGATTTCAACCCTTGACCTTATCGGTCTTCCTGCTTGCTCTATTTGAGGTATGACTTGTTCGGGGCCTGGTTGTGTTGTTTAGCTTACTGACTGGTGGGATCTCAGATGTATGTCAACTCTTGCTCCTCTGATAAAACATGGCAGACCCACTTGAATGGACTTGTTGTTCTATTCGAACAACGCTTCGAACAACGCACATCACTTCCGGCAATCCAACCCGTGGCTGAGAATGTTAGGTGCGTACTTGAAGTGGCAAACGATTCAGAGGATATTGATTTTTGCTGAGATCAGTCGTACTCTGTTACTTTTAGAAGACTTGCAAGCCAGATTTCACCGCCTGTCTCCTGACCTTGATAAAGTCTTCAGCGGATCGGCAAGGCCTAGAAAAATAGATGCACAGAAATTACGGATTATAGTGAAGAAGATCTTCAGGGAATTGGTACTTGCTCGTTCCGTGATAGGCAAAGAGCAGTCATGGCACCATACAACCAGCAGCTCATTCGTCCAGGATAATCATGCAACATCACCAGATGGCCAGTTCAAACCCCGAATAAAATGGAGAGGTTACTGATTTATCATAGAAGCATATCCTGCCTATACCTGGAACAAACTCCAAGCGATGCTGATAGCAAGCGCAGTGTTTCTGTTAGAAAGTGGACAGTATCTTCACGCAGGAAATACCTGGAAAGTAAGCGATGAATTCAAGAAGCTTACCAAGGCGATCGAAGAAGCCGTCACAAGCGTTTGCCTTTCTGCTACAAGGTGCTTTGGAGAAGACTTCCCTCGAAGCATATCGCTTTTAGACACTAGACCTTGCTTTTTCAGAACTATCAACGGATTGCTCTGGATGTGGCCACTTTACGTTGCCTCCAAGGCCCCCGAGATTTCCCAACCCCAGAGGTGGTGGATAAAGAATACCCTCCTTGGTATAGGTCAAATAGGGCGTATACCTAAAGCGACAATGTTGGTAAGGGTAGCATGCACACCTCCCAACGGCTCCGGTGAAGCTGATGTCTTTTTGTAGGCTCAAAATGAAGAGCCCCGTCTCAATTACTACGAAGTCAGTGCTGCATTGACTCTGCTCAATTTTGGGTTTACTTTCAATCGATCTTGTTTGGGGAAGTGATGAGGATTTTAGCTTCTGATACATTATGACTGAGCCGGTTTGAGGTAGCCAGCATCTGTTTTCAATAAGCATCCAAGCACTGGTTACTATGCCAATTTGACAGGATTCAAATGATATGGATTTTTGATCGAGAATCTCGAGAATCAAAATCAAGCCATACTAAGAGTTAAGGTTACTGTTGGAGATAGGATCTAAAACATTGCATCACTCCTGTGAAAATGCACACGATCAAATCCTAGGACAGGTATCCTTAATTTAGCTGGTTGTCCTATCTTTAAGCCAAAAGTTAGAATAGTTTTCAGTTTGTCAACGAGTAGATAGGACATCTCCATGACATCTCGTCACGTGTGCGTATCTATCATGGGTAATTGTGACATTAAGAGTCCGATACTGTTACATGCAAGGGTTCTAAAATAAACATACTCACCACTTTTCAATTGCGATAGACTGATGGCTATGGAATGCAGTCCTGGATAGATAGGCGTGGATCTCGATGTATACTAGCGAGCGAAGCAGATAGTGCGTTCACATTTGTAGAGCTATTCCAAGGTAGATCTCTTACACTGTTTCTCTTACTTGGGTTAAACCCCTGTTGTCCTCTAAGTATATTTTTGTCTTTTGATGCATCTAGCACGAAAAAGGCTCTAGAGGGCAGATCCTAGAAAGTTTTATTATTCGAACTAGAGTGCTTAGTAAGGTAAAGTCCAGTGCGCTAACGATCTCGCAAAGTGTGCAGATTTTAGATCACCCTTATCAGTTTGCAGAATACCTGGGTCATCGCCAAGTGCAGGTCAACGCCAATAATCCTGGAAAATGTACAGTTTTCGCTGCGCTACTGATTTCGCAAAACATGCAGGCTTCAGACGATTGATCATCATATTATTCATAGTGTAAGATATGGCTCGCGCGTCTTGCGGGCCTACCAAGTTCCTACAGCATATAAATATGCAGCTTCCTATGATTATTACTTTCAGAGTCATCTTGTTCTGACGCTCAGCTTTGAGAACCTTCAAGACCAACCATCTAGATATGAAGCCAATAACTGTCTGGGGCCATTGGGCTGGACCAAATCCTTGGTATATCTATCTTTATAGCTGCAGATCATCTTTCGCTAACTGTCTAACCAGGAAAGTGTGTATGATACTCAAGGAGCTTGATCTTGCGTACGACTATCAAATCGTAGAGTTTGCGGACGCGAAGAAGGAGCCTTACACCAGCATTAATGGTATTGGCAAACTCCCGAGCATCCTAGATCCCAATACGGGGATGAAATTGTCAGAGGTATGTTCTATGTCTATTACTCTTAGCCAGGCTTGGACTGATTTTCATGCTACTTACTAGACGGGAGCCATCATTCTCTACCTCATCGAGCAGTATGATAGCCAAGGCAAAATATCCTATACGGACCTGCCTCAAAAGTTTGATTGCATCAAATGGCTTATGTACCAGGTGAGCGGTAAGAGTCACCCAGAGAGAAGAAGCGTATACAGACGGGAATTAAATGCTGACTTTCTTGTAGGCCAAGGGCCGTATTTTGGTCAACTAACGTTCTTCGCCCGATTCCATCCAGAGAAAATCCCTTCTGTCATTGACAGATATACAGAGCAGGTGGAGATAGTCCTTGGGGTGCTGGATAAGGCTCTTGAGAACCGAGAGTGGCTTGTTGGCGAGAAGTGCACTTATGCTGATCTTAGCTTTGTGACCTGGTCGCATGTTGCCAAAGGCATGCTTCAGGAGTTGGGTAGAGAGGATATTTTGAAGAGCTTTCCGCGGTATACTGCTTGGTTCGAGGCTATGGAATCCAGACAGCCAGTCCAGGACTGCCTGAAGGAAATTGCAGCTGGGAGGATCAGTCATGGCCTCCCTGCTTGACTTACACTTGTTGTCAAGTGGGCGGCTTGGGCTATGGTCATATAATTAGGTAACTATACGTGAACAATTTTATCGGGCAGGTCCTTGCTTAGTAAGGGAATGACACCATTGGAGGCGTACGCCACGACCGATGTTAGCCTAGCACTTCTTCCTACGTATATTTGATTCCAGCTCAATTCCTCTATTTTTCGAAAATGCGGGCAAGTTTGGAAGAGTGATCTCCTAATCATGGCCCCCGTACGTACAATATATGTCACCACAGAACCTCTGTACATGGCGCTCTAGAGCTGGAAAGCCACCAAGCCACAAAACAACTCTAGCGGGGAGACCGTCGCAGTCTTAGACTTGATCCCACAAATACTAAACAGAACATGTATCCAATCATGGCAGTGACTGCCCAACGTGAGCTCCAGCTTTCGTTGATATTGATCAGCGGAAAAATATGAGGGACTGGCACCGCTCCAGACCGGCAGATGGGTGAATGACATTTGACAAGTATATTATTGGCAAAGCAACACCTCCGCAACCTCACGGTGCGGCTTGTATGGCTGACTCTCTACAAATTTGACCTGCCTTTCTTCTTTCCCAGAGGCGGTGGCTTGCATCTGGGCTGCTTCTGTGATGGCGGCCTGAACTTGAGGTCTTCGAGCA
The DNA here is from genome assembly GCA_003369665.1 of Coleophoma cylindrospora. Taxonomy (NCBI): domain Eukaryota; kingdom Fungi; phylum Ascomycota; class Leotiomycetes; order Helotiales; family Dermateaceae; genus Coleophoma; species Coleophoma cylindrospora. The sequence continues at coordinate 691,043 of PDLM01000016.1, forward strand.
AAGGTAGCAATGTCAAATGCACGAGAGAGGCAATGGCTCTATCTAGTGAGATATCTATAAGTAGGCGCGAGAAGACCGACATGGGATACCACTTCAAGCAGGAAATCCATCAGAGACCTCAGTTCAGTTCGGATCTTCTCTCTACCTCCTCCACGTTCAAATCATGCAATTTTCCTATCTTTGTCTCTTTCTAGGTGCGCTGGCCTCAGGCCAAGCCTCGGCCAGGAGCAGCCAGAAGGTCTACAAGTATGTTGCAACATTTAGTGTGGATGGTCTGCATAGCAGTGATGTTGGAAAATACACTGCTCGGAGACCCAACTCTACAATTGCGCAACTTCTTGAAACTGCGTATCGGTACACTGATGCCTTCACCTCCGGACCATCCGATTCTTTCCCAGGAACTATGAATCTGTACACTGGTGGCAGCCCCAGGACAACTGGCATCTGGTATGACGATACGTATGATCGCACGTACTACCTACCATACTCTACGACAGGAACCAACTGTAGCGGGCCTCCTGGGGCCGAAGGTCAGTCTTAACGCACCCCAATACCCTTGTACTATGCTAATAGTCCCTAGTCGCCTATGACGAGAGCAAGGACTATAACTCCACTGAGCTTTTCTCTGGAGGAATTGACCCCCAAAACCTCCCCCAGACAATCATCAACGGGAAGTGCGTTAATGTGTACCCGCATCAAAGACTTCGCGTCAACACCGTCTTTGAAGTAGTCCACGCCGCTGGCCTTCAGACTGCGTATACGGACAAGCACCCATCGTATGACGTCGTCCGCGGGCCGTCAGGAAAGGGCCTTAGTGTGGGGTACTTTCCTGAGATTGCCGCCGTCCCTGTTACCGTGAAGGACACAATAGCATATGATGAATTGCACGTCGGGGCTTTCCTTGCGTGGATCAATGGCAAGACACCGGCGCATTCAGAAATCCAAGATGAACTCAAGGGAACTCCAAGTGTTTTCGGTGGAAACTTTCAGGCTGTTTCGGTTGCACAGAAGACTAAGGGTTATGTGCCCGGATCTCTCGATTTCACACCTGATCTCCTCCAGGCTCTTGATTTCGTGGACGCATCGTTTGCGAAGATAGTGGCTGCTCTGAAATGCAAAAGGATTTACGACGACACCCTGATCGTGGTGACTGCCAAGCATGGACAAGCGCCAATCGACCCCAGTTTATATCAAAAGATCAGCCCTAAACTCATTGCACCAGCAGCTGGAGTTAATCTGTCCTTCGTTACCGCTGACGACATAGCACTGATCTTCCTTGAGAACCATGCCGATGTGGATACTGCCGTGGACAATCTGAATGGCAAGCGGGACGAGCTTCGTATCCAAGATATCATTTCTCATGAGCGCTTGACGTATCTAGGGTATGGTGATCCATTGAAGGACCCTGCAGTGCCAGATATCATCATCCGGCCTGAATTGGGCGTTATCTACACTGGCAGCACCGCTAAAATTGCAGAGCATGGTGGACTTAGTGATGACGATAGAAAGGTTGCTTGCTTTATCAGCAATCCTAGTCTGAAGAAGACTATCTACGACCATAAAGTTTCTACTAAGCAGGTTGCACCAACAATTCTGAAGGCTTTGGGCCTTAATCCTAAGGCTTTGAAAGCTGTTGTTCTAGAGGACACTGGCCTCCTAGATGGATTCTGATGTACCTAATTCAATCTAGAATGAACGATAAAATACTATACTGTAGCTCTTGTTCTTACTCGAATATATATACATATATAGTATTTATCAAACACTAACTGATATCTACTATGCACTAAGTGCATAATGAGCGAGTAGCCACACAGGCGAGTAGGTCACCTGAAAATACACCAAAAATCTCGATTTTGATGCGCTGAACGTACACCACAAGCGAATGAGACAAGGCTGACACCTATAGAATTAGAAGGGTAACGAGGAACCAGATAATGATTTGGCAGGATTCCATAGTTCAATTTTACAGAGCCCACAGAGGCATAATGAAATGACCCTCCTTGAAATTAGTCGATACGCATTGTGTTGTTTCTATACTTATTAGTATTATATAGACTTTCCAAAATAAATCTATACTACTATTAGTACTTCACTTTATCCCCTCTATACTATATCTCCACTAAACCTTGATAAAACGACTTAAATTTGATGTATCAACCTCTAGTCATAAAAATAGGCTTATATATATAGTATTATAGTTCTCGAGATATTAAAAACTAGAGGCTAAAATCCTATAGTCTTTATATTCTTTAATAGTTTTATAATAACAGATACATACTACCTTAAACCTAGGAATATAACACTAAGCTACCTACTATACTTATTAATATTAGGTTCTCATAGGAGGTATCAAACAAGTATAGATACCTAAGGTTTCTATATAGAGTTGATTAACTTATAGTAAAGCACTAATATAGGTACCTATAAAATAATCAAAGTTTTCTTTAAGGGTATAGTATAGTACTACTATCCTATATATAGCCTAAGGCTAGGTAACGTAATTCTAGCCTAAGCTAGATTCAAGTCTAATTCAAGCTGAACTTAAGTCATAGCTTAGTGCTACCTATATCCTAGCTTAAGCTAGATACCTAAGGCACTTTAAGTCTTAACTAAGGTCACTAAGCCCTTAGTATAAGATCAAGCTTACTACCTTATAAGTCTTAAATCAGGCTTTAGGTTAGGCCTGAATCTAACTTAGGTTCGAATTAAGCTAGGCTTATATTATCGTATTAGGTAATAGTACTTAGTTTTACTAAAAATATATTATATTGTATATTAAGTATTTGCTTCTACTAAAAATATAATATTTGAAGTATATAATACTATATACTATCTTTTAACTAAACTCTATAAGTATATACCTATTTTAGTTAAAAGATAGTTTATTTTTCTTGAGTTAGATTATTAATACTATAATATATATTTGTCAGAATAATCATCTAACATTCATATACTGCTTAGTCACTTATTAGTCATTCCTTAGTCATCTACCTACTTTCTAGGGTATAAAGAGGAAGAAAGGGGTCAGATCAAACCCTTTCTCTCCTTGTATAATTCAAGAGGCATTTATATAAATATTTTGAGTTATACTATCAGTTACCTGAAATCCAGCTAACTGACATTCATAAATAATCAACTAACTATATATAGACAAGGAGGCTAGATAAGCAGAAGAGCTTTGCTATACGAATATCATCTAACTCCCTCCCCTTCAGACGATAGCTATAGATAACCTTATATATAGATATAGCTACCTACCTATAGAGTATAGGTATAGGTAGCTTGATATTATATATAGACGCTTTTCGTATAGAGCATTATTTATTCGATAAGAACTATATAGAAAAAAAGACCTCTTCTTTAATTCGAAAGATAACTTATATTCTAAGCTCGAGTCTATCTAAAGAACAAACCGAATTTAAATTATTACTTCTTTATCTACCGTACAGACTACCTAAACTCTTAATTAAGTCCTCAGGTCTCTCTACCTCCTGATACTACCTTCGAAAGATCAACCTATATTCTGAGCTCGAGTCTACCTTGAACTTTCACCTCTCGAGGACTATACCCCTTTCTCGAATCATAGTCATCTCGATACCTCTCTCTCTAGCAAAGGTGATAGCGATAGCGATAGCGATAGCAAATATCTTATATCGCAGGTTATATAATAAGGGCAAGATTGAGGGTAGGATTAAAAGCAATGATGATTATTCTATACAAGGCAAATTGACAAAGTCCTTATTATTACTACCTTAAGGCCTTACTATAAGTTAGTCAACTCTATATAGACACCGCATCTATACTAGCTTAATACTATAGGAACCTAATATCAACTCAGTGTTAGCTAGCTCAGTGTTAGCTTAGTGTCGACTTAGTGTCGTCTCCCCAACGAAGAACCCTGAGTCGACACTGTGTTAGGGTTAGAGGTTAAGTCGGTGTTAGACTTATGTTGACTCAGTGTTAGACTTAGGATCATAGATCACGTGACTAATAATAATAATAATAATTTTCTCTAAGTCCCTTCGAGGCTATATAATATTAACTAGGTCCTCTAAAGGTAAATTTAAGTTAAAAGAACTATTATCGAGTTGTTTTTATTATAACGTTGATATTAAGACCTAGAGAGACTTAGCGAAATTAAACGAAATAGTCATGTGACTAGTCACGTGATATTATTATAACTCTTACCTTAATTTTTTTAATTTTTAATTTTTTTTATCTATTATATTTAACACCTAACACTAGATCCTAACACCTGAACCTAACTCAGACTTAACCTAGAGTTAACCTAGAGTCAACTTAAAGTTAACTTAGTATTAACCTAGAAACTGATTTAACTCTAAGTTAATCCTAGGTTAACTTAGAGTTGACATTTAATAGAAAGGCCTTTAAGTAGTGTTAGAATAATCATCTGATATATCAAAACGATCATCAGAACGATTATCTAATATATTAGAATAATTCAATCATATAATATATCAAGATAATTATTTAGCATTCATATATTACTTAGTCACTTATTAGTCATTCCTTAGTCATCTACCTACTTTCTAAGGTATAAAGGGGAAGAAAAGGGTTAGATCAAACCCTTTCTCTCCTCGTATAATATAAGAGATATTTATATAAACATTTTGAGCTATACTATTAGTTACCTGAAATCTAGTTAACTGATAATGACTAAGTAGTATATAAATACCTTACTACTATTATAGTAAGGAGTTAGGTCAAGCTATAGCTTAAACTAAGCTAAGCTTTAACTAGCTTCAAGGCTATCTCAAGCTCGAGAATAAGGCTAAGCCTAAGTTAGTTTTGATTTAGCTAGATATGTAGTTATAAGGGCAGGTGAATGCCTTAGAGTTAAAGGCGACTCTAAGCGTAATTCTAGCTTGAAGTTAGCTTAAGCTTAGCTTGAGCCTAGCTTAGGTCCTAGCCTAGGTCCTAGCCTAAGTCTGATCTATTATATCATATAACTAGTCATATGACTATATATTCTACCTAGGCTATTCTAGCTATATAATATATTATATCAGACGTCTGCAATAATTCGCCTAAGTATAAATTTCAGTTAAAGAACGTTTTCTAATATTATTTAGTTAATAGCATTGATTTCAAAGCTATGAGAGGTCTAGCGAGTCTTATCCCATGATATATCATATAACTATATCTAGTTTTCCTTGAAAAAGTTCGAATTTTTGAAATTTTATAAGTAGAATTTTAGCCTTCTTAAGGCTATATAAGCTTAAATCAAGCTTGAGCTAGGCTTGATTTGCTCTTAAGTCTAAGCCTAGTTCTAAATCTAAGCTAGAAGTCTAAGTTATAAGTCTAAGCTAGCTTTAAATCTAGCTTAACTCTTATTCAAGCTAGACTTAAGCTAGACTTAAGCCTTTATAGTAGGGCATGTAAGTATCAGATGATTATTTTAATATATCAGATGATTATTCTAATAAGAATAATCATTTAATATTTATATACTACTACCTACTTAGTTACTTATTAATCATTCCTTAGTTAGGTATCTACCTAGTTCTTTCTAAGGTATAAAGAAGAAGAAAGAGGTTAGATCAAACCTTATCTTTATTCATATAATTCAAGAGGTACCTATATAAATATTTTAAGTTATATTATTAGTTACCTAAAATCTAATTAACTAATAATATTATTATTATATATATTATATAATTTTAAAATAAGATTTTAACCTAGGTTTAAATATATCCTAGACCTTAGTTAAACCTAAGTTAAGCCTAATGATATATATAATTAATAATATAATATTTATTAAAATTTCCTTTAAATTTCTTTTTCCTTAGGTATTATAATTTATATAGATATAGAATAGATTACTTAGGTAAGTACCTTACCTTAAAAAGTTCAAAATTTTGAAATTTTATAAGTAGAATTTTAGCCTTCTTAAAGCTATATAAGCTTAAATAAAGCTTGAGCTAGGCTTTTGTCGGTTGACTAGATTTCAGGTAACCGATGGTACAGCTCAAAATATTCATATAAATGCCTCTTGAATTGTACGAGGAGAGAAAGGGTTTGATCTGACCCCTTTCTTCCCCTTTATACCCTAGAAAGTAG